>OX422184.1:22447505-22667216 GCA_949130485.1 Agelas oroides
AGCACAGATTAATCACCCAATAGTTCTGAAGACTGGAAAACTGGAGTGGATTAACGGTAATGATAGTTTACCAGAATTGCATTTGATACATCTGCTGGCAATTAAACCAACAACTTTGAATGGATGACATTACAGTGAAAGTAAATTTGAGTTCCAAGGAGCCATGCATTTTAACAATTTACCAGAGAATATCAAAATCATTAAGGGATGTAAACAATTTAAGGCTGCCTTACTTCAGTATAGTAATATTATTCATAGTTGTTTTCTATATTTTTCTTTTTGTTTGTTGTTCGTTTGTTTGTTTTGTTTCTTTGGTTTACTGTGTAGCTACTATTATTCTTTGTTTTGTTCCAGGACCTGTATGAAAATCTACTAACATGTAGATACAGCATTCCTGTGTCAAAACAAAATTTTATATTCTGAGTCATGCATGCTGTTTCAATTTCAAAATCTGCATGCCCATCTGTAGTTTCACAAATTCATCCACCACATTGCAGAACCAATCTGTAGATCTGACAATAAGTTGTGGCTATTACTTGAAGTGTGTATCCTCATGAAAGTATAACCCCACATTATTGAAGTCCTACAGCAAATTGTCAATTTCAAGTAACCCACACTGAGTTGTGAGCTCTGCACAAATGTGGCTGCATGCAGCACAACCATTCAATCACTCAAAATACTGTATGGTTCAGTATAGCTACACGGTGGTGATAACTGGAGTTGCGGATATAGGGGTCATATCTGTTGTGGTTTAACAATATGAAAAACAAGTTGGCTTTCAGCATACAAGGTGTTCTCTGTCCTAAACTATAGCAGTTGCCAGTGGGAGCAAAGTATAATTCTGTTCATCAAATTAAAACACATGCAGATGCTTGTCTCAAAACTCATTTTTAAGCTCAGCATCTGTGAATGTGTTTTACAATATTATGTGGGATGCTCGTGAAGTTTACTCAAGTATCAGCTCTCATGCATGATCACTGAATCCTTTTCCATCATTGCATTCATTGAATGGCATGACAAGGACAGTCACACATCTGTAATAGTTGAATAGCTCAGCTGAAACAACAATTCTAGAATGAAGTATGCAACTATGCACTATGCTTCTATTATCTATGGTGACAGCAACACAAAAGTACAATACGTTAGTATAACTAATACGCTACCCACTCTCAAAGTTTTAGCCACGAATCGAGCCATCTGACCTTCCGCATCAACCGCCAAAGATGATAGGTCATCGTCGCTCGAGTAGCCGAAGCCATATTCTCCTCTCCTGCTCCCAGAAACACGCAACACTCGGTCCCAATGGCAGCCCTTCGGTAATTCAGATCTACCTACTTCACAACCAGCGATAACACAAAGCTAAACTATATGGACTAACAGCCAGAATAATACTAGCAAAGCTAAAAAGCTTATACACTAGTGATGTCAGTTTCCAAATGTTCTTCCTCACAGGCCATTTCTCCACAATGTCTTAATGTATTCACATCAAATTAGATATACAGATTGCTTAGAGGCTTGGGTATATTTCCTTGCACAGCTTTGTTAAAAATATCTGCCTTGATCAAAACTACACACAATTTTTTGTCACATCTCGTTACTTTTCTGCAAATTGTTGCAGGTATTAAAACATTTTGCAATGCTGTTCACAGTTACTTCAATATTCAACAAAGCACAACCAGTTCTGTATACTAGAGTAGTTGTCCAATGGGATGGTACAGGTTTTTGATTGGAACCTTGTTCCAACTTCCCCGGAAATGCAACTATTTATGGCAACAAAATGCCGTTTTTTAAGCATTTATCAAGCCTTAGTACAAGGATTATACTAGATATCTAAAAGCTACAACCTTCATTCGACTAAATAGGTACAGACTATCCTTCACAGCGAGTTTCATTCTGATCGGGCTTACAGTGGCTTCCGGAAAGGTAGTGACCGGAATATTGCGCTAAAATGACAGAAATTTTTGGGCAAACCAGTTACATTTCGAAGACCGTACCGCTTGCTGTATTCACCCAATCTCACTGATATGGGTACCATTGGAATCGTGTTTTTATGCTCTTTTCAAAATATAGGTTGTTGTTGTGATAAACGAAGTTCGATTTTCACCCCGACATTGCTCCCTAGTTGCTCCTTCCCTCTCCCTCCTTCCCTCTCTCTCTCCTTCCCTCTCTCCCTCCTTCCCTCAGTCCCTCCTCCTTCCTCCTTACCTCAGGGAAAGGGGAGGTTCCTGGTTGTTAGGAGGAAGCTCTTCCTGCTGCAATGGTGATGCCAGTGCTTAGGTACATGTGTGTGTAGTGTTAACCGTAACAAGTAAACAATGTTCATACACATTTAACTACGGTGGCCGAGAAGGGCCATTCCATTCTGTCATCCTGCCATTCTGCCGTTCTGCCATTCTGCCATTCTGCCATTCTGCCATTCTGCCATTCTGCCGTTCTGCCATTCTGAAGTACGCATATTGTATATAGCTTGTAGTTAATTGCTAAGGCACTGTATAACCTGTGATCTTGGCATCTTTTTGGCAATTAGTTCTAGTTTGCAAGTATTCTACTAGACAGCAAGAATTGACCAAGCTTGGTTCCTTCTGGAATCCTTTCTCAAGTGTAAGCTCAGAAGGCATGCAGATGCATGTAGCTAGCACCAGAAGGCATGCAAATCTAGCTAGGACTGTGATGTCATGATCATTGCATGCTTTTGTTTTTGGCATTAGTGGAGTTTGATTCAGTGTAGTTTTATTAACCTTGAGGATAAGCATGCAGCTGAGTAGCCAGTATATACATGTAGTTGATCTGGTTTATTGTCTCATAGTAGGTTAAATTTTATATCAACCATCATACACTGCAACTAAAACTAAGGGCTGGAACATGAGTGTACAGATTTGATTGAGAGGGAAATGCAGGTTTAACGGGTCAGTTTGTCGTGTATGCCTTTGAAGATGGGCAGCGCACACTTTGAGAGGTAGAGGAATAGATGCCATTGCAGAATGGCAGAATGGCAGTACGGAAATATGGCAGAATGGCAGTATGGCAGTACGGCAGAATGGAAGTATGGCAGAATATGGAAGAATAGGTTGAAGAATGAATGGCTCAACTTTTAAAATATTTATGAGCCCTGCAGTGTTGCAAAATTGCTTCATCCTTGTGATTTGAATGTTGCTTAATATCATGATCACAAAAATAAATGAAAATGCAAAGTGAAACAAGGTAGGGATAACAGCATACAGTGGCATATATCTTTTCAGTTTTCACAACAGAGTCTGATTACTGCCAATATTGCTCTTCAGTATAGTAAAGAGTCAGCATTCTATCCAGAACACAACTAGCTATTCATGAACATGGAATATTAACATGGGTAGTTTTTACCATGAGATAGTGTACATGTAAAAGTGATGTTGGAATGGGGGTTTGCCTATTTGTTGACCCCTGCTTTTATTTATCCTAGCATATTTGCACACTTTTTGGAATGCTATCCTAACATTTCTACTATATAAGCTATAACCCAATACCAAGTAATCATGCATGTCATTTTTAAAATCAAGTTATGCAAACAAGGAAACTGCATCTCTTTTAATTTCTGTGGTCCAGATGCACAGGTTGAAATACAACTGAACTGAAGGCCTGGCACGTACAAACTTGGAGTCCATTAGCTACCTAAATAATGCAAGAAATGTAACTATGCATTTCTGCTCCACTATACTCTAAGCCCTAACACCTAAATAATTCCAGAAAGCTAGTCTATGGTTATTCCATGTATAAAATAACTTTATCTATTACAATATCCGCAATTCGGAAGAACCGCCGAATGGCAGTATAGCAGAATGGCAGAATGGCAGAACGGCAGAATGGTAGTATGGCAGAATGGAATGGCCCTTCTCGGCCACCGTATTTAACACAGCTCACCTTTCCATACACAGGCTGAGTGTTTTTCCCAGGCCACTCCCAGATTTTATCTCGAGCCGTGGAGAAAACTCGGGAGAAGGCCTGGGAGCAATACTACGTCACGGACCGGAAATGGTGGACTCGGTTTCGTAATAATGGCAACGTGCCCACGCAATATGCGGCCATGCAGTACAGCAAGCGATCGAACAGTAAAGTTTGCCTAGGCGTTTTGCCAACAGCTACTGATTTCGCAAGTACCAAGTCGCTAACGAAGGATGTGTAGACGTAAGTGGAAGGCGTTATGCGTGTACGTCGACTGGGGAAAGCAGCAGGCTGAGGGCAAGCGCGTCGCTCCGTGTCGAAATAACTGTCTGCACTGGGACCACTGTCCTCAAGGAGGCACAGAGCCAAGGCTGAAAGGCGTAGATACCTTGTACATACCTACAAGTAGCCTTGCAATCTGTTTCTCCGTCCTTGAGGATAGTGGTCCCAGTGCAGAGATAGTCTCGTGCCCAGACAACTTTTCGCCGAGCAGGAAAATAGTCTGGTGAACTGCCTATACCGTTTTGGTTCCAATATTTTGAAACCACCATGACGCCACGTCAGCTGGATTGTGAATTCAAAAACCCTCTAATAAACAGCGAAATCCAAGACAGCCTACTTGTACTCCTTTCGAAAGATATAATAGCCTAGTCTATACGCGGCAGCTAG
Source organism: Agelas oroides (assembly GCA_949130485.1). Lineage (NCBI taxonomy): Eukaryota > Metazoa > Porifera > Demospongiae > Agelasida > Agelasidae > Agelas > Agelas oroides. The sequence continues at coordinate 22,452,093 of OX422184.1, forward strand.
GGTTGCCCGATCAACGTCCATTTCGCTGGTAAATCGTTGGCACGCAATGTGGAATGCAATCTTCGATGACGTCAAGCATTAAATTAGAAAAGAACAATGCGCCAGCATTCCGGCGCACTTGAACGAAAATGGAATAGGCAGTTCACCAGACTCTTTTTTCTGAGACTTGTTTGCACGTTGCCATTATTACGAAACCGAGTCCACATTACGTACTAACCGAGTCCACCATTTCCGGTCCGTGACGTAGTATTGCTCCCAGGCCTTCTCCCGAGTTTTCTCCACAGCTGCGAGATAAAATCTGGGAGTGGCCTGGGGACGAGGCTACTTCCTCCTCCCTCCGCAATGAAAATGACGTCATCATGCGCCCTTGTTCTGTACGGATAGCGCTAGTAGCATTTATCCTACAATTTAGTAGAGATTGTAGGTATGGTTTAGCCTCATGCTGTTTTACTGGGGAGGAGCCTGCATAGGTAAGAGGCTAACTATAACTGGTTAGCTACGTGTAGTATCCCCGACAGTTGACCCTTGCACTGCACTTCACAACTTAGTAACAAATTGTGAAAGATCGATTGCGTTTTTCCTTTTTACGTGGATGAGTTCAAATTCAAACGAGGCGTACATCAAAATATACGTTGTAATTAGATGCCAATAATAGTGGAAGAATAAGGCCATTGTGATCAGCAATAAATGCTCTGTCATAAATTGTGACAAAGTATGCCAAGTGGTTGATTTTTGCTGATAGGATCACCTATATATTCTAGTTCTATTAGTACCACTGTGAGAAACAAATATTGCTTATTATGTGCAATTGTACATTACATTTAAGATGCCAAATTGATTTCAGATGACCTTATTTGGTAACAAAATTCCTACTAATGGTACTACTAATTTCTTAAGCAGAACAAATTGCTCATTATGTGCCTACTTCACTCCTACTTGTTCAGACAGATGTTGTTCACTTTAAGTAACAAAATTAATGTACTATGGTATGTTTATTCCATAGCATGAAACAAATTGCTAATTATGTCAATTATAACTACAAATCCCACAGGCAGTTTATATTGAATGCCAAGTGTTCAGACAAATTATTTTACACTTGACATTTGTAACCAAATCCTCATGAATATACTATGGTATGTTTTGTTCATTATGTACTCTACTAAATGGTATTCCTAATTTCATTGTCAGAACAAATTGCTCATTATATCGCCAATTGACTCCTACATGTTTGCTCGGATGTTTTGTAACTAAAACCTCATTAATGTAGTATGATAAGCTTATTCTGAAGCAAAAAATTGCTTATTATATCTACAAATACCACAATGACTGCTATGTGTTCCGACAGATGTGCACTTTAAGTAAGTAACAAAATCTTCACTATGGTATGCTCAAGTAACAAATTGCTCATTATGTCAGTTTTACCTACAACCCCACAGGCAGTTTATGTTGAATGCCACATGTTCAGACAAAATGTTTTTCACATGAAGTTTGTAACAAAATCGCCATTAAAGTACTATGGTATTTTGTAGCAAGAAAAAATTTGCTTATTATATCTACAAATCCCATGGGCAATAATTTGACTGCTAATGTGTTTGGACAAATTTCGTGCACTTTAAGTAACAAAATCTTCACAAATGTACTATGGTATGTTTATTCCATAGCAAGAAACAAATTGCTCATTATGTCAATTATACTTACAAATTTGAAATGCAACTTAATTCAATGCTATGTGTCCAGACAGATGTTGTGCACTTTAACAAAATCTTTATTAATGTACTATGGTATGCTTATTCCATAGCAAAAACAAATTGCTCATTACTGGGGAATGTGCAAGCAATTATAACTACAAATCCCACAGGCAGTTATATTGATCGCTATATGTGTCCAGACAGATGTTGTGCACTTGAAGAATGTAACAAAATCCTCATTACAGTACTATGGCATGCTTAGTTCACAGCAAGAAACAAATTGCTCACTATCATGAAATTAAATTTCAAAAGTAATTTAATTGATTGGTGCATTCAGACAGATGTTTTTTACTGGAAGAATGTAACAAAATCCTAATTCATGTACTATGGTATGGCTTATTCCATATTAATTGCCATAATGTGCAATTACACCCACACATCCATAAGCACTTTTACATATCACGTGCTGTAGCATGAGCATGAATGCTGAGCTTACTAGTTTTTGCAACATGCTTTAAGGCATTTTCTTGCAAACAAATGTTTTTGTGGCTTTTCCTGGAGACATGGAAATAACACTAAGTTCCAAAATGCTTGACCATTACATTTACATGAACAGTTTGTCCTTGCACTGTCCGTTATACTGTTATTAAGTGACTACAAGCTGCTGTTAATTCACATTGCCATGGATACATTATGCCACAGAAAGAAAAAGAAATATTAAGCAGGTATAGTTAAAAGCCTAGACCTATTGATCAAAACCTGAACCTCATTTTTATGCAGATAAATATGCTCACATGCATGGCAAGCCAATTTACCATAGAGTCAATAAAGTGGTGATCAGTGCGCATCGAATAGTATTGACATGTTTAGTAGTATGAAACAACCAAAGATCCTGAGTTCAGTGACTGATTTTTTAAAATTCACACCCCATGTCATTGGACACGTGTCCTAGTAGAAAATATTTAAATCACTTAAGCTATAAAGAGCCGTTCAACATGACCTCCCTCCTGATGGAGAGGTGTTTCCAACTGCGACCTCCACTAACTGCTTACTCCAGCTGCATGACTGAAGCCTGAACTGGCAGCTCACATTAATTCTGGGAGTTAATTTCTGGCAACTGCCACACAGATTTTTACTTTCACTTTAAGCCGTTGAATGTGTAATTCATTCCCTATCCTCAGGGATAGTGAGATTTGTTCACAGGACTTGACCAATAGGATTGTAGAATAATACAACAGTATACAATAATGAGTGATACGTGTTCAGATATCTGTTTCATAGTTTAAGTGAGTAACAAAATCCTCGTTAATATACTATGGTATGCTTATTCTGTAGTAAGAAACAAATTGCTCATTATGTGAAATTATACTTATAAATCCCACAGGCAAAATTATATGACTGATATGTGTTCAGCAGATGTTTCACACTTTAAGTAAGCAGCAAATTCATGTTAATATACTATGGTATGAATATTCCGTAGCAAATAACAAATTGCTCATTATGTGCAATTACACCTACAAATCCCACGAGCAAAATTCTATTGAGTGATACGTGTTCTGACTGATGTTTTACACTTTGAGTAACAAAATCCTTGTTAATATACCATGGTATGCATATTCTGTAGTAAGAAACAAATTGCTCATTATGTGCAATTATACCTATACAAATCCCACAGGCAAAAGTTATGTTGACTGATACGTGTTCAGACATCCGTTTCACACTTCAATGAGACCAAAACAGCCCACAAAGCATGCATTTAATGATATTCATGAAAACCCTGGTGACAGATCATGGTCGGCTTATCACACAGACTTGGCTGTCACCAGTCTTTGCATGGCTGTTAATGAGCTTCATGACACACAGATATGCTCAATCTTAAGCTAAAGCTGTTAATGAGTCTCATGATGATGCTCATGACACACCTGACACAAGGTTATAGTCAATGAAGTGAGGGTTTGACTGAGGCTTAAGGCTAATTTCAAGTTTAGCTTGCCAGCTATTTCCAAACTTACAGCTCCAAATTTTGGCTCCTTTACCTGCACTTAACTCTTTAACCACCGTAGGCTATTTACTGGAAGTCTCTTTTAGGCTATGGATACTTTCTTTGGTCCGTATTTCCACTTCTGATTGGAGGTAGTACTGGAAACTTGCGCCAAGACTTCATTGACACATTTTCTGTGGGTTCATGACCCTAACCACACCCACTCATTAGCGAGCTTTCAATGGTCAGGGCTCTCCAACCAGCGAACCCTCCGCCTGACTGATCTGGAAATAGTGGCCCTACAGGGGGAGAGGAGTGGTTTCTGTGCCCATTTGTGCTAACAAGGTGGTCCAGCCAGTGCCAAACAAGGCTATTCTACAGACAGCCAAGGCAGCTGCCGTGTGCACCATATGTCATGAATATGGCCACCCACCTTCCCTTATCCCACCTTTCTTGCTAGCACAAAATTTGTGGCAACTGACAACACGAGACCAAAGTCAGACGACGCCAAAATGCATCATCTGGAGTTAAAGTGTTAAGTAAGTAACAAACTCCTTACTAATGTACTACGGTATGCATATTCGGTGTAAGATCCCACAGGAAAATTCTATTGACTGATACCTGTTCAGACATCTGTTTTATACTTCAAGCAACAAAATCATTTATATGGTACTATTTTAGCAGTACCTAAAAAGGTGCATCCGCAGTTTGCTAGCTGCAGTAGGCCCGCGAGACACCACTATACACCCAAATCATAATGCCATCATAGGCGCCTGCAGAGCTGTATGGGTACCCGGGCAAGACTTGGCTACGCTGCATTTGATGCGCAATTGCGGAAAGCGTATTTTGTCACTACACTCGTCTGTGCGTGCATAAGCACGCACAGACCGTGTGTCTTCGCGCGGTCTGGTCCTCGTGATATGAGTAAGCATGATTCGAAATAACCAGGGCAATGCCCGGGTATGCCCGGGCCTGCAGGCACCTATGAATGCCATCAACAGTTTCATGACCTTGCTATGGAATTTGGTTTTACTAGTATTGCAAGTGATAGAAACTGTGTGGGGGCCTGAGAACAAGCCTAATTATACATTCCTTGTGCAATTATGTTACTATGCATTCAAGGGATAGGAAGAGTATAAAAACAAGCAACAACTGAATGATAGACTGCAGATCCAGCTGTGCACGAAATTGAAGATCCAAGTGATAGAACTAGCTGTGTGGTTTAAAAAGCAGAATGACTTCTCATAATCTACTAGTTGCAGTCTTTACTGTGAGCTGTGTTGCTGTTTCCACTGGCAACCTTGACAACACAACCATTCTGACTTATCCTGCCAGAGTGTTAAACTCTGCTCCGGGAGAGTGTTCTTCTGATGTGCAGCGTGAGATGCTCATAGCTGAAGTGAAGGAAGACATTCGCAACCTTCTACCTATGTTTCTGCCCGTTCGTAAGTGGATACATCTAATGTGCAAGTTACCTAATACTGACAGTATGGTTTGATGATGCATGACTGATGACAATGTATTAATTTGATGGCACATTGCATGGGAGGATATTTCACATGCCCAGGAAAGACAAGCGATGAGCCGCATAATGTAAGACGACAGACATTTGAAACATTCATCTAAATTAAGTATATTGCAGTACATTTCACAGCTTTGTTGATATAGTATGGCACTAACTAGGTAGGCCTAGGTAGCGAATTATAATGGTGAAAGGATAAGATCATTTGCTGGCATGAGCTGTGAAGAGCACAACTGTACGATTGAGAAATTTTGTAAATTTTTTGCACAAGGGAACAAAGCAAGCATGATAAAGTGTAACAGCATAACACCAAACATGATAAGGTATCAGAAAAAAGGATCAGCTTTTTGCACTTGTGACACTTGCAGGTCAGATGTCATGAATAATATTATGAGGATAACAACCGGCAACTCTTGAAAACATAATCAAAACAGTTAGAAGCATTGGAGCATAGCATTATAGGCACCAAATTTTAAGCATAATTTGCCAAGGTCTATAGGCCTAAGCCTAATATGCTTATATACTTTAGCCTGGTATTCTATTCTGTAAAACACTTTTCTACATTATTTTTCCCATCAAAACATAAAAAATGAAATCATTTGACACAAATGTGAATAATGTTGTGCTATGTTAGCTGCACATTAAAGTATACACCTATGCACCTCTGGAATTTTGCCATTTCATATCATAAATTAAAGCTGTGAAGGATACTTCATCATACACTGTCTTGCATTTTACCAACAAAATTGCATCATTTGTACAAACTGGGAACATTTCTGTTTCATCATCACTCAGGAGTGTATAATAACTGCAAGGATGCCTTGACTCGAGGCCAAGATACCAGTGGAGTCTACACCATCCAACCAGACAATCAACCAGCGTTCCAAGTATACTGTGACATGGAGACCGATGGTGGTGGGTGGACAGTGTTCCAGCGCAGAATGGATGGATCTGTTGACTTCTATCGCTACTGGACTGACTATCAGCAAGGTTTTGGAAATCTAAGTGGAGAGTTCTGGCTGGGACTGGACAAGATACACCGTCTGACATCTACTGGTACTGAGTTACAAGTTGATCTGCAAGATTTCGAAGGAAACTCAGTGTATGCAAAGTACACAAGTTTCAGTGTAGGAGATTCAGCATCCAAGTACATTCTAACAGTATCAGGATACAACGGAACTGCAGGGGACTCTCTTGCTGCACATCACAATGGAGCCAAGTTTAGCACAAGAGATCAAGAAAATGATGTTGATTCACGTGACAATTGTGCACAGCGCTTCAAAGGTGGCTGGTGGTATAGTTCTTGTCACCTTTCAAACCTCAATGGTCTCTACCATGGTGGACCACACTCATCCTTTGCTGATGGTGTGAACTGGTACACATGGAAGGGATACTTTTACTCCCTCAAATTCACTGAAATGAAAGTGAGGCAATAAGAAGGCAATCAAGAAGTGAACGCTTCCAGACTTGGTAGTTGTACATGTGTAGCTGTGTGGATTATTATGTACTTCTTAGATTTCAGTTACTTGATTGCAGTAATGCGTTTGTAGATGGTACATATAGCTAATTGTGGATTATTATGATGTATTTCCTAGATTTGAGTTACTTGGTTGCAGTATTGTATTTGTAGACAGTGAAATAATTACAGTATCCTGACAGTTGACCCTTGTACAAAGCCAGACACATCTGATATTTTTTATTTGGTTGTCTGTAGAATGTGGTTTTGAAATTAAGCATTTCTCTCTGTTTAGCTTGTAGGTTCTGCAGTAATTGCACACACACTTGACACAGTGTGCTACTGGCAATATCTTTGGACTCTGAAAGCAAGCTTGCTGGCACTGCAAGCAGTCTTTTTTGTTTGTTTCTTTGTTTTGGGGGGGCTAGGAATTGACATGGCCACATAACAAGCATCTAAATTCCCTACCATGCATGCATGGTATCTATGCATGGTGTCTATGCATGGTGTCTATGCATGGTGTCTATGCATGGTGGCCTTAACACAATATGACCCCTTCTTTTCTTGTCAGAGTACAGTACTCTACATGTTCAAACATCAGTGAATACCATAAAATCGGGATGTTAGGCACCCATAGAAAACAAGCACCCATTGATTACCCATTTCGATACAACAACTCTATTGTGTTTATAAGCACCCATACAAAAATGGGCACCCCACATGGAAAGGCACAAATGAAAGTAAATTTGCTGATTCGGCTTTTCACTGAACACTAGTGGCCAACTTTCGCCAGTTCTCCCTCCGATTTCACCCAAACTATCAACAAGAGATAAACCAAAAATTTATGCAATGCATCTTGATAAAACATATTTTAAGAATTAGCAACACTAAAATCCAGCAAGAGTAGCTGCTTAGTTAAGACAAATGGCTCCGTTGTGTGGTGTCTCTCCATAAATGCAAAACATCCACTGAATTATGACAATTTCTCTAAACTCTCACATGACTAAGAAGACCTTGCATGTGATGTGCTAATACACTGGTGAAGTGTTCAATTGCTCTCACCCCACAATGTTCTATATTCTCCTAAAGTTATTATTGAAATGCTAGCTAGTTGGTGCCAATACCAGAGACTTCAAGAAGTCATACAGTAAGATATAAGCAACAACAAGCTACTGCATGGCCTGTATTAAATGTACATACCTTTGGTATGTACTGGCCCCTCCTCCCCGCCAACTTTACTCTTGCCCATTTGGGGCAGGGGGCTACGGTTCTGCTGCCTATGCACATTTGTTATCTAATATCATACAATTCCAAAAGTTTGAGGAGCAACATGCAATGTAACTTGATTCCCCCACAAATTAGCAAACTGCACTAATGTGCAAGGGTATATAAGATGGTAGTGGTGTGGTACAATGATTATCTTTGAATCACCTTAGTAAGTCAATACTGCATACTGGCCACTACACATGTACATGTACTATTACACAAATCTCAACATTCTCAGAATCTTTGTCTTAGTTGTATCTACTCACTAGTTACAGCTAGCATTATCTGATAGATAGCGGTATGTAGAGGCTCCTTCCCAGATTTTTGGCCATATAATACAGCTGAATATACTAGTTGGAATTAGCCTCATTCCCAGACCTCCCGGTTTTACAGCGTTCACAATAATACACGGGAGCGGAAGACTGGCTGATTCCGTGTATTATTGTGAACGCAAACGGAGGATCATAATGAGGCTAAGTTGGAATGAGAAGAGATGGAGAAATGTTTGATCCCCTGGGAACAGGACTACATAAGTGCTACTGTATGTAGATATATAATACATCAATTATAAAATTAATATGTACACACTAAGCTAGTATCATTAAGCAACAACTCTGTCAATCAAACTTAAAGTTATACACACATGCATGTATGTCAATGTCACTGATGAATGTTAGAGTGGCTTATGGGAAGCACTGGGAGAAGAGGATACACTTATTCTTCCTCTCATCAATCACCTTCCCCCTGGGACACTGACAGTGAGGCACACACTGCAGCGTACAGATGGGGTTAGGATTGGTGCAGGTAGGCGGGCAGGCTGAGCCACAGCGAGTAAACTGCTGGCCTTCAACTGAACACTCTGGAATGTGTATATGGAAAAGAGAAATATAATGCATGCTGTACCCATCATCACTCATTGTTATAATGCATGCTGTATCCTGTCATCACTCATTGTTATAATACATGCTGTATCCTGTCATCACTCATTGTTTTAATGCATGTTGCACCCGCCATCACTCATTGTTATAATGCATGCTGTATCCTGTCATCACTCATTGTTATAATACATACTGTATCCTGTCATCACTCATTGTTATAATACATACTGTATCCTGTCATCACTCATTGTTATAATGCATGCTGTATCCTGTCATCACTCATTGTTATAATACATGCTGTACCCGTCATCACTCATTGTTATAATACATACTGTATCCTGTCATCACTCATTGTTATAATACATGCTGTACCCGTCATCACTCATTGCACAGTTAAAAATAGGGTGCAACAGTACACCCTACCCAATGTGTAACCAAACTCCCTGCCTTGAAAGGGTGTTCAGTTAACACTTTATGGTGTCATATGTACACCTGGTGAGTGTGAGTAGCACATGTATGCACCAATATGGGGTTTACTATTAACACCATTGCATTGCAGTCAACCAAACCATTCATATCTAGATTGGTTGTCAGTGAAGATCCAGTGTTTCACCTTGGATTGACTGTCAAGAGATGTTTTGAGTCAGACTGGAAGGGAAGTTGCACCTTACAGAACAATGTCGCCCATTTATCGAATTGCAATACTCCAACTAGTTCAATGGAGTGTGATGTTGATAAATTTATCCACTCTACCAAATTAATGGAGCTGTTTGATACCAATTTAGCATTATTCAAAATTGAAAATGTGCATGAGTTATAAGCCAATCAGTGTTATGCATAAGTGGCAACTGTACCTACATTATTTTAAGAACACTCACTCTAAAATCAAGACAAGCATCAGATTATGAATGCACACACCAAATGGGACTGTTTGATACCCATTTTCTCTAGTTTGGTCAAGTATTAGCTGTTTCAGGTCTGAAAATACTTTAGTTGTAAGTAACCGATACGTACAAGTGGTAAAATGACAACCGTACCTAGACTATTTTCAGAACACTTACTCCAAAAGTAAAACAAACATCATATTATGAATGTACACACCAAATGGGACTGTTTGATACCCATTTTGTCTAGTTTGGTCAAGTATTACTTGTTTCAGGTCTGAAAACGTTAGTTGTAAGTAACCGATACGTACAAGTGGTAAAATCACCACCACACCTGTACTATTTGCAGGACACTTACTCCAAAAGTAAAACAAACATCAGATTATGAATGTACACTCCAAATGGGACTGTTTGATACCCCCCATACATGCTGTACCCGTCATCACTCATTGTTATAATACATGCTATATATCCCCTGGCTCTCATTGAGGACAGAGTGTGCTGCATATGAATATATGCTAGTTGGAATGAGAAGAGATGGAGAAATGTTTGATCCGTTGTTGTGCACATGAAAGTATTTTCTCAGGCCACCCATCCCATGCATGCATAGAGAATAGAGCCAAATGTCATATACACATCTGGTATTTGGCTCTATCCTCGGCAGGTTAGGTGAAGAACAGTCAAGGAAACGTGAAATCTTGTGTACACACAACAGATAGAAATTTCCATTTTTCACCACAATCATGACATTATAATCGATCACTCATCTCTCATTCTAAGACATAATCACTTCACAGCAGTGGAGAATAGCTATACTATGCTTTGGTAAATGAAGCTGTAGGGAGGCTGAGGTAGGTGAGTGTTGATTGGTGTCAGCATCAAAACACCAATTTGTGTGGGATTATTTGGTGTGAGTTTGTGAAGCCTTCAGCTGTACAACCAATTTGCAAAATTTTATTTTTATCCCAACCTAATTTGCAGGCATATGCTGCAACTGAACATCAAAGACAGGAGGCAGTAAAGGATTGCGAATGCTACACAACCATAAGAGACAAAAATATTGCTGATCAGTCACTGCAAATTTTATGTGCCCAGTTTTGATGATAGAATAGCCGCACTTACTGCAAGACTTGGTCACTTCATTGCCCTCATCATCAAAGAACCTTGCATTACAGCCTCCACAGTAATCACTGACACACCTTGCTTCTGGGTGGGCGGGGCATGTGGTCACCTGACAGGGATCTACAAAGCAGTATACTCGGGGCTTGTTTGGAGGACAAGTTGGGAGAGGGGCTATGGGAAAAGAGATTTATCCTTGCAATCTTGGTACAGTGGGGTTTAAAACCAGTTGTCATAGTTGGAAGTTAAAACGTGACAAAATGAGAAAACCTATAGTCACACATTTCTATTTGAGGAATAAAACAGGAACTGAAAATGTTATGCACTACACTATAATTAAAGTTTTCAATTGAAACAACTATACCAGTGGCGTAGGAACCGTAGCGGCCGTAGCGGCTTTGGCCGCTACACTTTTTAGGCCGTAAATTAATATTCATAACCTGCTAAGTTAGCTCAAGCTAGCCTCGTACTCTGGGAGCAAGGCCAGAGGAGGTAGTGCAGGTATACGGATTTTGTATACGTACGTTACGTCTTCCGGTGATATCCATTATGATAATCAGAGTTATGCGGTTGTTGTACAACGAAAGAGCTGTGCCAGACGGCAGATTTCGGCACCATCTGTTCTAAGCTGTGTTCATGCAAACGACCTACCCTTCAAGATATGTGTATTTCAGGTGGTTAAGGGTCCACACAGCTGTCGAGACCGCTGTTACTGCTCCCATCGGTATGTGAGAACGCTGTAAAAGCCGGGTCCAGCTTCAAGCCTCTGAAATTGGTGAGATTCAAGCGCCCATAGCGCATGAACGCAGGGTGCTATCAAGACCGGACTTGCACCAGATTAAAGATCTGTTTCTGTGCTTTCTGAAAATCCTCACATGATGGGGGTGACATCCCCCATTAGATTTGGAGCTATAAGCCCGTGAAGTTAACCATGTTTTGTGGTTTTGGTGTGCATGGGTAGCTTTGTCCAATCGTATCTCCTGAACCCTACCACCTATGGACATGAGACTCAAACCGTTGGATGCAGCAAAGATTGACGTTTATAATGGTATGTAAAAGTATTATGACATCCCCACCAGATATGGAGCTGTGAGCCCGTGAAATAAACCATTTTTCATGATTTTGATGCACACGGGTTAATTTGTGTGACTGTATCTCTTGAACCCTTCCCTCTACAGACACGAAACTTGTACCATTGGATGCAGCAAAGACTGAGGTGTATAAAGACATGTTCAAGCATAGTGACATCCCCATCACAATTGGAGCTGTGAGTCCTTGAATTAAACAATGTTTCACGGTTCTGTACGCATTGGTAATTTTGTATGACCATATCTCCTGAACCCTACAACTTAAAGACATGGAACTTGTACCGTAGGACACAGCAAGGATTGGCATTTATAAGGATGTGTTGAAGTACCGTGACATCCACATTAGATTTGGATCTGTGAGCCCATGTGTTGGTTTTGGTATGTACGCATTGGTAATTCTGTGTGACCATATCTCCCGAACCCTGACGTGGAACTTGTACTGTTGGACACAGCAAGGACATGCAAAAGACTTGGCATAAACCCTAAGGAGGTGTACATTATGCCGGCATCATAATTAGTAGCCTTGAACAAACATAATTCTTAAAACCCGGAGCATAATACGTAAAATTTAGAGCATAATAAAATGATTTTATGAGAGGCTACAATTGCTCTTGCAAAGTCATTAGTCACTAGTTGCTGACTTGACTACAACAAGAGTTCCACCTCAGCCAACGACAAATCCAGTGATCAACAGCTTGCATCTATGTCCACTGAGTCTGAGTTTTGCAGGAGTTTGTCACTTAGTCACGCAAGCCACACCCTCTGCAAAAGGTGTGGCTTGCATGACTATTCGTTGCTGTCACCAGCGAGATTCAGATGTCTGTATTCTATTGTATATTAAAGACAGACCAATACTTCATGAGCATAATTTCAGCACAATCAGTACTCTTTTAGGCATAATTTAGGAATTTCATAGTGTACATCTGGCCCAAATACTTAGGATTGTTCACCTCTGAACATTTAAACTGAATTGCATTTTGTTTACTGGAGCACTTTAAACGAGATAGGTACATGCTCAAGGCTAGTGATACACTGACTTAGGCTGACCCATCCGTCACCTGACATACATTTACGTCAGCATACAAGCCTGTAATATATATCAAACATCACAGTACTTTAGCAAGAACATCAATCTCTCATTGTGTATTACTACACTACTGAAATTCAATAGCTATCAATTTTGCTCTGACTGGAACTGAACAATGTTTGGTGATTATTATGCGTTCTTGATCGGACGCAGCAAGGACTAAGCACGATAAAGGAATTTAAGATGTTATGAGGCGAAAATAGAGGAAAGTGAAAGGGCCGGGAGTCGAACCATCTGACTGTCGTGGCTCAGTGGCAGAGCACTGGCAGCCCAAGCCAGAGGTGTCCAGGGTTTGGCTAAATTCCTTTATTGTGCTTAGTCCTTGCTGCGTCCAAACATAGAACCAAGAACGCATAATAAAATGCGCTCTTGTAGAAACATATTAGCTTAATTAGAATGTTCCCGAAACCAAATGCAATTCAGTGTATTGAATGCATGGATGTTCAGAGGCATACTACAAATACAAATTGCTTGCTGTGTCCTATGGTACAAGTTCCACGTCCAAAGTTTGTAGGGTTCGGGAGATATGGTCACACAGAATTACCAATGCGTACATACCAAAACCAACACATGGGCTCGCAGTTCCAAATCTAATGTGGATGTCACGGTACTTCAACACATCCTTATAAATGCCAATCCTTGCTGTGTCCTACGGTACAAGTTCCATGTCTTTAAGTTGTAGGGTTCAGGAGATATGGTCATACAAAATTACCAATGCGTACAGAACCGTGAAACATTGTTTACTTCAAGGACTCACAGCTCCAATTGTGATGGGGATGTCACTATGCTTGAACATGTCTTTATAAACCTCAATCTTTGCTGCATCCAATGGTACAAGTTTCGTGTCTGTAGAGGGAAGGGTTCAAGAGATACAGTCACACAAATTTACCCGTGTGCATCAAAATCATGAAAAATGGTTATAAACGTCAATCTTCGCTGCATCCAACGGTTCGAGTCTCATGTCCATAGGTGGTAGGGTTCAGGAGATACGATTGGACAAAGCTACCCATGCGCACCAAAACCACAAAACATGGTTAACTTCACGGGCTTATAGCTCCAAATCTAATAGGGGATGTCACCCCCATCATGTGAGGATTTTCAGAAAGCACAGAAACAGATCTTTAATCTGGTGCAAGTCCGGTCTTGATAGCACCCTGCGTTCATGCGCTATGGGCGCTTGAATCTCACCAATTTCAGAGGCTTGAAGCTGGACCCGGCTTTTACAGCGTTCTCACATACCGATGGGAGCAGTAACAGCGGTCTCGACAGCTGTGTGGACCCTTAACCACCTGAAATACACATATCTTGAAGGGTAGGTCGTTCGCATGAACACAGCTTGGAACAGATGGTGCCGAAATCTGCCGTCTGGCACAGCTCTTTCGTTGTACGACAACCGCATAACTCCGATTATCATAACGGATATCACCGGAAGACGTAACGTACGTATACAAAATCCGTATACCTGCACTACCTCCTCTGGAGCAAGGCTAAGGTCAAACAGCCTCTTCGTTGCATCAGTCTCATATGCAAATTACATGCGTACATTTCCGATTAAAGTACGATCGAAATATTGGCAGTGAGATGGCTCGGTACGAAGCTAATGAACATTTTCAAATAGACTACTTACTACAAGCGACGAAAGCTAGCCGGGCCGTCTCCTGGGAACGACGACGAAGTCAGTATAATCTATTTTCCACATAAATTGAATATTGTACTGGAGGGTTGGTAAGGTCTGAGAACGAGGCTAGAATATTATACACCGTTCAAAAAAAAAAAGCTTTATTTTGCAGTACACTTTGAAAAAATTTGCCGCCGCGCTATACGCGCGGCGAAATTAATAATTATTTTCAACTTTTTAGCGGCGCTTCGCGCGGCACAGCATGGCCTCTACACTTCAAATTTGCCTCCTACGCCTATGTATACACGATATACTTGAGCATATAATGTCCGTTAGAATGTGCACCATCAAACTCAACAAAACTGTCTTACATTATATTGAGAAATAATTGAACAGCAGAATTGAAACACAGAATTAATTTCATTTAAAACTTACGGCAAGCAATCTCTGTGCATACAATCACTCCTGGTCGAATACAAGTGCTGCAGTTGATAGGAAAGTAAAGTGCACACTGAAAGAAAGAGGTTTCTGACATGACCATTATGTGCTAGGTGCATAAACCCAGTTACTGGCTATTGACACTAAAATATTGGATGGCTATTCTAGACGTGCATAGTGCTGGTACAGTGCTCCAGAGCAAGAGAGCCAAGGTTTTTATTTTGAGTTTATGGGAGGGCACAACAAGGATGGTTTATGGGAGGGCACAACAAGCACAGTTTTGTGGGAAGTCACATGCTGTCACTATATGGCTTCACTTTGTGAACTGACTTGAGACTCTTCAGCCAGCGCTGGTTAAGAGATGAAAATTTAACTGAACATACTCCATCTCAAGATGCACAAATTATGTGAGTTCGAAATCTCATACCTAAAACATGTGGTGAATATGTACTCAGCAAAATGCTTGTTTCAAAGGTGTAAAGCTGTTCAGTTACCAACTCACTATCCGTTAATAGTTAAGATCCCAAACTTGCATAGTGTGTGGCCAATGCCCTAGTAGTAATAATGCTACATTGCAAATTTCAACCTTCAGGTACCTTCCAATCAAAACAGTAAGCAATATGCATTTTGGAGCTCAGGAAGCTCTCAATGAGGGCTTCTAAAAGTTGGCTGACTTGCTCTGCATGGAGTATTGTAGACTATACGTAGTTTACCATGTGTTGCAACCATCTCCAGCTGGGAACCTCTGGCCCACTTTGTACACCTTGCTTCCCCTCCGGCACACTGGAAGGACAGTTAGCACATACATGCCCACAGCTATTGGAACAACACTTTTGATCAGGTATGCATTGCTAACTGCACTGATACAATGCTCAGCTAAACAGAGTTGTATACAATGGTACTTAAACATGTCTATTAGAATGGAAACCCTTTCTATCTGTGAAGCTGCCTTATAAATAGAAGTATTGAAGTATGATTAAAACAAAGAAGAAAGAAACAGGAAGGAGTAATAATCAAAACACAGAAGAAGATGGTGACTTGTAGTTATGATCAATTTACCATAAAACCTACCACAAGCTCTCTTTGTGCAGATAATGATGTCCGGTCGCACACAAGTACTGCAGAGAATTAAGGAATAATAATACAAAAAAGAGACATGCTTATTTTAGATAGCAATTTACATTATAATTATACTGATTGTGAAAGTTTACCATGTGTTGCAACCATCTCCAGCTGGGAAACTCTGTCCCACTTGGTACACCTTGCCTCCTCTCCGGCACACTGGAAGGACAGGTAGCAACCTTACATGCATGCCCACAACCATTGGAGCAACACTTGTGACCAAGTGTCCAGTGCTACAAATGCACGAATACACTGCTCAAGTAAACTTAAACAGCTGCATACAATGGTACTTAAATATGTCTATTAGCCCATTTAAATCTGTGAAGCTGTCGTATAAACGTAAGTGTTGAAGTATGATTAAAACAGAAGAAAGAAGCAGGAAAACTCAAGACACAGAAGAAAATGGTAATGGTAGTTTTGATGATCAAGTTTAGTTGTAAAACCTACCACAAGCTCTCTTTGTGCAGACAATCACACCTGGTCGCACACAAGTACTACAGTCAAGAGGGAAATTAATTATTAAGGACTAGCCATGCACAAGAGTGACACACTTATTTTTGATAGCAATTTGCACATATGCTGGCAGACTATAGTTGTGAATGTTTACCATGTGTTGCAACCATCTCCAGCTGGGAACCTCTGTCCCACTTTGTACACCTTGCCTCCCCTCCGGCACACTGGAAGGATAGGTATGTAACAACCTTACATACATGCCGACATCCATTGGAACAACACCTGTGACCAAGTGTCCAGTGCTACAAATGCACGATTACACTGCTCAAGTAAACTGAAACAGCTGCATACAATGGTACTTAAATATGCCTATTAAAATGTGCACCATTTAAATCTGTGAAACTATCCTATAAATGGAAAAAGTAATAACACAGAAGAAATGGTGACTGTAGTTAGTTATGATGATCGCTTACCACAAACTTTTTTTGTGCAGAGAATCACGCCTGGTCGCACACAAGTACTGCAGTCAATTAAGAGAGAAGTTCACTATCAAAAGACTAGCCATACAGTAAAGTTACACGTTTATATTAGATACCAGTTTACATAATATGCTGGCAGACTATAATTGTGAAAGTTTACCATGTGTTGCAACCATCTCCAGCTGGGAACCTCTGGCCAACTTTGTACACCTTGCCTCCCCTCCGGCACACTGGAGGCACAGTTGGACTCACTGCAACCTTGCACACATGGCCACAACCATTAGAGCAGCACTTTTGACCATGTGGGCAACTGTCATCACCAGAGCACAGCTCAACACAGATACCAACTGAGCCAGGAGGGAGCGGAGGACACACAAGTGGTGAAGGGACTGTGGAAGGGTTGATAAAGTAAGAAGTGGATTAAACAGTCTGTCATTGAAAAATTGATGTGTACTAACTAAAGTACAACATAAATTGTGCCCATTATGAAGATTGTTAACCAATTAGATGGGGAAGACGGCACACAAGTGTTGGAGGGGGGCTGCATGTTGGAAGACACAGAGAACCTTTACTACCTAAGTAATTACAAAACTCAGAATAAATAACTTATTTTGTAGAATTGGAATTATACTTGCCAATGTTTTAACTAAATGTGTCAGTAGTCATCACGGTGAAAGTGAAGAATACTATAGTAAGGATATTTGACATTCGAGGCAAAAATGTTTCCAATTTCGATTCAGAAACAGAAGAAGGTTTTTTCAATTTCTGGTGGAGAAGCCACTGAAAGCATTCTGTTAAAGCAATGTTGCTTAATGGGGTGTGTAGACAATGTTTGTCTGATTGACACATTCCATTTCTGAGACCAACTCTACAGTGACAAGGTGGGGCACGCACACATACACCAACACCCAACTGTCAATTTCAGTATAGAAGACACCACATGGGGTACTACATTATTCACTGATAGCTATATTGCACACACTGTGCATATGTAGACTTGATCGGTATCAGCCTTTACTCTCAAATTACGACAGGTTGGAAAACTAAACACCCAAATTTGTTTATTGCAATAAAACTTGCTCATGTAGAAAGTAATATGCATAGCCATGTACACATGTGCCTGGCTAACATGCAATCATCTACAGTAGCAGTATCATGTATGCAGGTAATACCTGGGCATCTCGGACAGCACTGTCCCTGTGGAGGAGGCAGTGGATTAGTGCAGGGAGGCAGAGCACACAGCACAAGTCTGGAGTCAATAGGGTGTGGAATGAAGACTTGTGTGTGGTGGGATATATGGGGGAGCAAAATCAATGATTATGGTTAGTATGGTTATTGACATGACTCTATCGTACAAATGGCACCTTTGTGCAGCTGGAAAATGTACACTAATATCAGGAGCACACCGACTAAGTATTGTGCTTAGCTAAGTGTCAAAAATAAATGCACAATCTTCATTGTAATATCTGGTCATGCTTGTGGTACTAAAATTAGATGTTCACATACAGAGCAACAACCCCACATGTACAGCATATCACTCAAACATGGCAAATTTTACAATTGGCTATATCATTCTACAAAACTACTACCATCAATTGCATTATCACAACCAGGCCAATCTAAGCCACTATGTAATCACTACCTGCTCCCAGTGAAGGGCTTGCCACTGTCAGCAGCACAGTAGCTACAATAGCAAAATCCATAACTCCGATGCTTGATACCAGCATCTATTAGTTATATCTATTGCAGCGTCAGTTACTTTGGAGAACTTTTATTGCATACGAGTATCTTGCAGGTACCTATATAGCTACCAAACGTCACAACATAAGTTGTCACATGCATGATTGTTTGTACTACAAGGCACTTAGCAGCTAGTGACAGACATGAACTGTGGAGGTTAGTTGTGGCTTTTCATTAATTACTAGCTATATAATAATAACTGTGCAAGAATGTGATTTACATAATAATAGCCATTTCTCTATCAGTGCAGACAAAGCCCACACATCTGTAATAACCTACTGCTTGAATGTAGGTTCGGTTTCAATCAATGTAATTCTGGGTACAAGAACAAGACTTAAACTGAGAGACCAGAGAGAGACCAGAGAGAGACTACAGAGAGACTGACAAACTCATACTTAAATATTCATGAATCTCATGCATACATAGCTAAATACTGAACAGTAAAATATACAACAGTGACATCACTGGAGCTACATTTCACACTTTGGGAGCAGTAAGCAAACTGGTCTTAGTGTACAATTAAAGGCAAATGATGTTTAGTTAAACCTTATAACCCCATTAGTTTCATAAACGTACAAGGTGTCGTATAAACTGTTGTAATAGCATTCACATTCTGTCACAGTGTATAGATGGAAATGCTATTATCAGCAGTTTATCACCTTGGAACTTGTAGCACATAAGAAACGTGGCCAATACAAGAAGTAAGTATCATTGAAATATCGGCTTACACCAAGTTCTTTAGAATTCCTTTAGCTTCACTATCTCGATCTCTACCCACCTGAAGGTTCCTCCCCACTGCCATCGGAAGGCACCCAGCATGCAGCGAAACCACCACCCAACTCTGGCCAGGGCCGATTCCAACATAAAACCAGTAGTGTCAGAACATCGGCTTATGGCTTTGAGGGGCAACATGCAGTGCCGAGCAACTTGATATGAGAGGATAGGATCCACCATAAGTAATTGTATCAACTGCTACATCTTTATAATTCTATGTACCCATGTATCTTTGCACCCTTCTTGGTCTGTATACAATATTAATAACAATAATATAATATTACAATAATAAATTAGCAGATTATACCAGTATATAAGACTGTAGTATAGTGTGGTAAATGATTGTCTTGCAATTGTCTTATTTAGTATTGCATATATACATACAATTACAAAATGTCAACAGTCTCAGAATCTGTGTCTTAATTTTATCCACCCACTAGTTATAGCTAACATTAGCTGATAGATAGTGATATGTAGCCTAATTCAAAGACTCCTACTCAGATTTTCGGGAATATAATGCAACCACAATGCCGGGGAGGAGCCTGGTGAGAACAAAGCTAAGTGATATGTAAACATACAGATACACTAAGTATTACTAAGCAACAATTCTTTCAATCAAACTGCAGTCTTACACACATGCATGTATGTCAATGTCACTGATGAGTATTGGAGTGGTTAATGGAGGCACTGGAAGAGAAAGACACACTTCCTCTGGTTGATCACCTTCCCCTTGGGATACTGACAACGAGGCACACACTGCCGTGTACAGATGGGGTTAGGGTTGGTGCAAGTGGGAGGGCAGGCTGAGCCACAGCTGGTAAACTGCTGGCCTTTAATTGGACACCCTGGAATGTAGCAGAAAAGAGAAGGAACATTAATGCGTACGGTAGCTCCTATCTGTCATCGAGAAGTATAATTTTAATGTCTACTTACCTACCATCTCTCATCAAAGAGAGAGTGTACTACATTTCTGTAAATAAAGTGGAGGCACAGGAAATGTAGTGTGAATTATACTTTATCACTCATCTCTCATTTTTTGACTTCAATCAGAGCAGAAGAGAGTGCACTATGCAAAGAAAACAATTGGAGGCTTATGGAGGCGGAGGTAAGTGTCAGCTCCAATTTGTGTTGGATTATTCAGTGCAAGTTTGTGAAGCCTTCAGTAGCACAACCACCTATATATATACTGCAAATGATCATCAAAGACGGGAGCCAGTTGTTATAGCTACACTACCGAAAGAGACAAAATAGTGCTGATCAGTCATTGCAATTTCATACTGACACACTGCTCAGCTAAAGTGAAACTGCTGCATACAATGGTATCTAAGCATGTCTAGTACAATGTGCAGGATTAAACCTGCCCAACAAACAGAAAGAACAAGGAAACAGCAAAGAGAATAATGATCAAACACATAACAAACTAAGGTGACTTAATCATGGTAAATTTCGTTATTGGCTAGCTATATCATTCTACAAACTTCTGCCATCACATGCATTACATGCTATACGTACACGGTATATCACAACCAGGCCAATATGTAATCACTACCTGCTAGCTACAATCGGTGATAACTCAGAGGCTTGATACCAGCATCTTTAGCTATATCTATTGCAGCTTTAGTACTTATGAGAACCGAGTTTATTATACGAGTGTCTTGCAGGTACCTATATAGCTACCAAATGTCAAAACATAACATGTCACATGCATGATTGTTTGTACTACAAGGCACTTAGCAGCTAGTGACAGACATGAACTGTGGAGGTTAGTTGTGGCTTTTCATCCATGAATTACTAGCTATATAATATAACTGTGCATAGTTTAGTAATGCTATTTCCCTATCAGTGCAAAGCCCACACATCTGTAGTAACCAACCACTAGAATGTGGGTTCGGTTTCCGAATCAACATAATTCTGGGTACAAGAACGAGACTTAAACTGGGAGACCAGAGATAGACTCATGAATCTCGTGCATACATAACTAAATATTGAACAGTAACAATAGAACAGTGACATCACTACAACATCAGCTACATTATTTTCTGTTTACAAAGAGCCATTGCATTCTACTGTTAATATAGAACTGCAGGAGACGCTCTTGCATTCCAGAATGGATAGCGGTTTAGTACAAGAGATCAAGCCATATGATGCTGATGGTCACACTGTTCTCTACAAATGTGCACGGTGGTATAACAACTGTCACACTTCAAATCTCAATGGTCTCTATCATGGTGGGCCACACTCACCCAATGCTGATAGAGTAAAATGGCAAGCATGGAAGGGAGACTATTAGCTGCTCCCTCAATTTTACTGAGATAAAACGGAGGCAATATTAAGTGACGGGCGGGTGTTGCAGATTTTGTACTCTTATGTAGTAGTTCTACAAGAAAACAGATGTATCATGACTTACGTACTATACTGCCTGCATAGCTTATGCTAAGATTAGATGTATCCAAGGTAACTCTGGTAAGCTCTTTGATTGCTAAGCAGTTAAATAGATTTTAGATGCCAAAACAAAGCGATCCTTTTTGCATACAGGAATAACAAATTGAGAATGTTATAGGGGTGGCATGCCATTAATATAGAGAGCATTATTATAATGAGCACTTAACACATGTATACATGTAGTTCAAGCATTGATTGCCAGAGGCATAGTACAATTGAATTTAAGGTGTAGAGCTTAGACTGGATGATTGTGTTAACCCTTGAAGACTCTCTTTTGTGTTACATACAAGTTCATAAACTGCCGATAATTAACTCTTTAACAAACGTAGGCTATTTACTGGAGGTCTTTATTTGGCTATGGATACTTTCCATGGTCCGTATTTTCACTTCTGCTTGGAGCTAGCACTGGAAACTTGAGTCAAAACTTTATTGACACACTATCTGTGGTTTCTTGACCTTGGACACACCCACTCATTAGCGAGCATTCAATAGTCAGGACCCTCCCACCAGAGAACGCTCCTCCGGACTAAAAGGTGCCTAAAATGCCAGAAATGGAGTCCCTACAAGGTGAAAGGAGTGTTTTCTACACCCGTTTGTGCAAGAAAGCAGACAAATGGCCCACGCGGCATGGACCAGGGCTTTTCTACAGGCAGCTGCAATGGCCGCCATGCACTGTCAGCCAGAGAGGTGCACCCACCCACCTCCCCCTGTCCCACCCTTTCTGCTAGCGCAGAACCCATCTTCAAAACGGATTGCGCCAACTGATAACATGCGGCCAAAAACTGACAACGCCAAAAGGTGTTATCAGTTGTTAAAGGGTTAATCAGAGAACAAAACAGCCCATAAAGCAGTCATTTAATGATATTCATGAGAACTGTTGGGTCAGGTAAGGTCAGGCTGTGTCAAGTAAAGACCTACTGCACAGACTTGGCTGTCACCGGTCTTTGCATGGCTGTTAATGGCATTCATGACCCACAAGTGTGCCCAAACTTAAAGCTAAAGGCTGCTGCTAATGAGATTCATAACTTCATGATGACATCCATGACACACCTGACACGGGTTACTGTCACCGAAGGGTTGGACAGAGGCCTAAGGCTAAATTCAAGTTTAGCCTGTCAGCTACCTCAAAACTTGACTCTGAATTTTGCCTCTTTTACTAACACTTTGCATTTCCATCTATACACTATGACAGGATGTAAATGCTATTATAACAGTTTATATGACACCTTGTATGTTTATGAAACTAATGGGGTTATAAGGTTTAACTAAACATCATTTGCCTTTAATTGTACACTAAGACCAGTTTGCTGACTGCTCCCAAGGTTTATTAAATGTAGGCACATGCACAATGCCAGCTGCAATCCCAACCCTGTATGTAGCTAATAAGTATAATAAAGTTTTATAAATTTTCACCAGCTCAAAAGCCAAAACTTCGTAGTCCAGTTGTGCCCTTTTTACTTGCTCATGATGTCACCTTCAATTCAACATACTGCACTGATATGGATGTGAACCCAAATACAACTTTCTCCATACGATTAGCATGCAGCAGTAATGAATTTTGGAGTACCTTAATAATGTAGGTTAGCCTACTATATAATATAAAGGCCAACCCACCTTGCATGAATTATAAGGCTCTGTGCTAATTCCTGTGTGTATACTGCAAGTACACATTATATGTATACCACATTAATATAATTTTTAACCATCTAAATGACAACATGGTGCTTACCAGTGTTCAAATATGTATACCTTCAAAAACCACCGTAACATTTTAGTTTTCAAGCATACATTGTGCATGGCATTACCATGCAGTATGAGAGCAAAACAGCATAATGTGTGCCTAGCTCTTTACTGAGAAACCAGTTACCGGTAATGCCAGTTACTTTTTCTGTGACATGCACTTTGCTTTCTGTACATGACAAGCAAATGTTTGAGGCAAGAAAGCAATATCCAAAGTATAGTGCATGTTAATTCTTCTTGTTGTACTCATTGCCTGTCATATCAGTGTCACATACCACCTCATTGCTTTAAAATTCTGCAAATGTCTGCCTACATTTATACTTTGGGAGCAGTCAGCAAACTGGTCTTAGTATGTTTAGTTAAACCTTATAACCCCATTAGTTTCATAAACATACAAGGTGTCGGATCTGTTACAATAGCATTCACATCCTGTCACAGTGTATACCGATCAGACGCCGTGGCTACCATTTCTTTCGCTGCTCGTTTTTGTGCGGCTATACTATTTGAGGGCGGCTACTATTCTAGGGCGGCGTTTATTTCCTTGGAAAGCCCGCAGACATCAACGACGGCTGGATATAGGGTATATGTACGGGTGAGACGGTGATTGTTGCTAGACGCTGTCAGTACTATACGCGCAGCCTCTCAGTCCTGCTTTCAGCCGTGAAAATGACTCGTACAACACAATTAGCCCTAGGTCTAGCGTGGTGACCGTCGTCAAAAATTATTCGCACTCGTGCGCGTGCCGCGTACATACTAGCCATAGCTACTATTCGAGGGCGGCGTTTGTTTCTTTAAGAGCTTCGGATTGTGCGGCTACTGTTCGAGGTCGGCGACCATTTGAGGGTGGCGGCTATTCGACGGCGGCGTCCGTATTCACGGTAAATGGAAATACTACTATCGGCAGTTTATGAACTTGTATGTAACACAAAAGAGAGTCATCGAGGGTTACTGTCTACACCTTAAAATTCTATTCCTGTTAATGGCCTACGTAAAGTGGGAGGTATGTGCTTATGTCTCTTTAGATGATTAAGTATACTGCACCTTGAGTGAGTACATATAAGACAAGCAGCATTGACTAAGTTAGATGCTAGTAGAAATCTAATTTTTTGAAGAGCTTCAACACTAATGATCAAGATGAGTTCTTTTAGTCTACTAGTTCTGGTTTTCGCCATGAGCTGTTTTGCTCTATCTGCTTCAACCAGCCACGATACGTGTCCTTCCGATTCGCAACTTGAGGTGGTCATGTCTGAAATAAAGCAAACTATCAGCAAGGTCCTAGATCAGTGTCGACGTAAGTACTAAATGTAGTAATACACTGAACAACTGGTATGTGCAACTGAATGTAAAGCGTAACTTACTGTGGTAAGGGTGTACCCTGCATGTGAACTGCCGCACTGTAAAGACTTTCGCACCTGCACTGACTGCCATAACAAAACTTCGTGAGCTAAAAGTTGTGCGTTGCAATTATATTGTACCGGCGTGTCTTTGTCACAAGCACTCGATCGTATATTGGATGCCCTGAGACGGTAGCTACACTTGCAAAGCTAAAGCTTCCGCCTAGCACATTTTATGAGAATGCGGGGCCCCTCTGATATTAAACTGCCTGGTGAGATAGGTTGCTATAGGTTAAACTAGCTACAATGCCATGCAACGGGGGGCTCTCAATGGAAAGACCGAGGATAGAGGCGAAGTGACCGAGGATCCAGGTGCAGAGGCAAAGAGACAGAGGATCGAGTGGACCTTTTCTGTCCACACAATACCGATACCTAAGCACCTAGCTAGCTATAGGTGTACTACTGGTAGTCGAAGATGGGTAAAATAGGCGCCGCAGTTAGGTAAACCGCTACCATGCATGCATGGGTGAGGGGCTATTACTGCACATGGTTGGGGCGAGCCTGAGCGAGCCCCACACTAGCGTGACTTCATTGCGCAGATGCGTGTGTATGTTTGCTTGCTTGTTTGCTTTGACCGACCACTTACCGTAAATTTTAAATGAGCGTATTCAAATATTTCACGAAGATCGATATCGTGAAGCATGTGAAGGAGGGCTACTGTCTGAGTGCAGCGTCGGGGACCCGGAGCGAAGACGACTGAAATTGAAGCACGTGTGACACTGGTTTGTGCTTCTACCGACGACGGCAGGCCACTCACAGGCGATATAAATTTGATATGGACGGTGGCCGGTTGACTGGGTCGCCTCATTTCAGGTAGCGGGCCCTGATGTATAAACAGCACGCATAAACACCAGAAATTTAGCTCACGATTTCGATATAAAGCTTAGTCCATGCATGTGTAGCCACGTTAGCTGCCATGGCTGGAGAAATGGTTGGCATATGTGATACATATATTGAGGACTTATGCGTTGTCAAATTTGGCTTAAACAGTCGACAGTGACAAATCCTGCTGTGTGCCATGACAAAGTAGTAAATCAGTAGTGTGCTGCTTGCTCAGGCTCGCCCTATGATGATGAATAATCTCACTAGTAAGGTAGGTTGTATGAGTGTAGAAATACAAAAATTGTAAACAGAAATAAATCTATAGGAAAACCTTTGCTCGAATGGCAGAACATGTTTCTCGTCTATACAATTATCATGCGGCTCTTCGAGACCGACGCCCTAAGTAGTCATACCATAAGCAAAAACGTAGCAGTATGTTAATCAGACTTCCTTCTCGATCCCCTCCATGATGCATTGATATTTTGGTACCGTAATTATTCGAATACTACGTATGCTTAAAAGATAATTAAGTCGTGACCTTACGTTAATTAGATTCATCATAAATTCCTGAAATTGATTTTCTTACGTTAAATTGGATCATACGTAGTATTCGAATGATTACGGTACGTACAAGTAGTCTTGCCATCTGCTTCTCCGTCCTTGATAGTAGTGGCGCAAGTGCAGACACTTGTTATGACACGGCGCGACGCGCTTGCCCTCGCGTACCCGCCTAACGTCTTCAACTTATGTATACACATTGTTCGTTAGTGACTTGGTTCATGCGAAGTCCGTAGTTGTTGGCAGAGCGTCTGGCAAACTTTACCCTCGATCGCTTGCTGTACTGGCCGCATATTGCCTGGGCACGTTGCAATTGTCACCCTCAGGCTGCTGTCCTTTGCGTAGGACGCCATTTTCTAATTTTGTACGCAGGTAGTCTTGTTCCCAGTCCAAACACAACGGGCATTGATCTGGGAGCGAGATTAGCGCACAAGCGAAATTGCGAGTTGACCAGAGGGCGGTACGCATGGTTGGCACGGTCTTTTCCTGTAGTAGTGGACAAGACTTATGAACATGACGTAAGTAAGTCGCTGCATTCAGCTGCCTACTTATAGCTACACTAAAAATAGCCTACTGGCAGCTTTAGTAAATTGCCTAAAGCCAGGATCGTCAGCTGGTCAGCCGTCATGTCATCGAAAATCAGGAGATTGGTTTCACAAAGTTTGGTATAGAAAGTGGTTGGCCTTCATCAGTTTCTAGCTGGCAATGTTACACATTATCACATGCTTGGAACCACTACTAAACTGTCAATGCTGTTTCAATTTCTGGGGTTGTGGTTACACTTGAAAGAAGTACTAGGTCTAGCTGTAATTATAATTAACGTCAAAAGTACAGAAACAAAAGATAAAAACATTAAAGATGTAAAAGGATGTAGGGATGGCATGCCAAAAATGATAAAGTGAAGGTAAATTTACAAATCCCTATCCCACATCTTTTTACACTACAGTTGCAAACTAGTGTGAAAACGATGCAGGAATGGGGCTTTGTATGTTTACCCTCACTTTTATATCATCCCTACCTTGTTTGCATACTTTTTGGCATGCCGTCCCTACATCCTTACATTTTTAATTTTCCCGTATCATTTGGACTCATTAATGTCAGTTACTTTAGCCTAACGTACATTTCCAAATTAGTCTATATACCACGGAAAATTACGAAAGCCCGCTGTCATCAAATTTTGGGGTCCCCATGAGGTTGGGGGGGGGGGGGGGGGCGGCCCTAATCCCAATCTCCTGGTAACATGGGGCCCCTATTTGGCCTTCGCTTTACGGTCTGTCAGCACATGTCAATGTCTGCCATTCCAGTGTGAAAAGTAGGTATACATTTGTATCATATATCCTAGTATTGGATGAAATATACGATATTTTACCACAGTTCCTCCCAGGGGAATAATGATATCCTGGAATAAAATATCTCAGGAGATCAAATAGGCAGACATGCGAGTATCGTAGACCTGCGTCATAGTTGATTTTATCTCCCCCTAATTCCAATGTATACAGTACAGAACGGATTTTTATTTCTTGCATCGTTCTTGAGATACAGCCAGCTTGTGCAAGAGCAAGACATATTTTGATGTATCGCCAACATAGCCTTGTTCCCAGGCTCTCCCCACGTGCAGAGAAGAAAAGCTGGCTATAGAAGTCTACCGTAGGTATCTCTTTTGTTATTGTAGGAGTTTCAGAATATCAGCCAATTGGAAACCCTATGTACAGGGACTGCAAGAATGCCTCAGCTCAAGGCCAGACTACCAGTGGAGTCTACACTATACAACCAGACAATCAA
Source organism: Agelas oroides (assembly GCA_949130485.1). Classification (NCBI taxonomy): domain Eukaryota; kingdom Metazoa; phylum Porifera; class Demospongiae; order Agelasida; family Agelasidae; genus Agelas; species Agelas oroides. The sequence goes on from OX422184.1 coordinate 22,480,424, forward strand.
ACAGCATTTCAAGTATACTGTGACATGGAGACAGATGGTGGTGGGTGGACAGTGTTCCAGCGCAGAATGGATGGATCTGTTGACTTCTATCGCAACTGGACTGACTATGAGCAAGGTTTTGGAAATCTAAGTGGAGAGTTCTGGCTGGGACTGGACAAGATACACCGTCTGACATCTACTGCTACTCAGTTACGAGTTGATCTGCAGGATTTTGAAGGAAACTCAGCATACGCAAAGTACACAAGTTTCAGTGTAGGAGATTCAGCATCCAAGTACATTCTATCAGTATCAGGATACAGTGGAACTGCAGGAGACTCTCTTGCTGAACAAAATGGACAGAAGTTTACCACAAGGGATCAAGACAATGACGCTGCATCAGGTGACAATTGTGCACACCTTTATAAAGGTGGCTGGTGGTATTATGCGTGCCACCGTTCAAACCTCAATGGTCTCTACCATGGTGGATCACACTTATCCTATGCTGATGGTGTGAACTGGTACGTGTGGAAGGGATTCTATTACTCCCTCAAATTCACTGAAATGAAAGTGAGGCAATAAGAAGGCAATCAAGAAGTGACTGCTTTCAGGCTTGGTAGTTGTACATATGTAGCTGTGTGGATTATTATATACTTCTTAGATTTCAGTTACTAGATTGCAGTAATGTGTTTGTAGATGCTATGTAGATGGTAGCTAATTACAGTACCCTGACAGTTGACCCTTGTACAAAGCCAGACGTATTTAATTGTTTTTTAGTTGTCTGTAGAATGTGACTTTGAAATTAAACATTTGTGCTCATCTCGTAGGTTGAATAATTGTACACACACACTTGTGCACTACTGGCAATGTCTTGGGACTGTAAAATCCAACTTGCAGTCATGCACTCTTTGTTTGTTGTTGTTGTTTTTGTTTGGTTCTTTAAATTTTGTTTTATTTTTATTTTTTGGCCAGGGAATGATGTTATGATGACACATGGCCAGTCAGTCCACATAACAAGTATTACCCATCCTAAACGGTCACCATCCTCTTATACTGGAGGACATCCAATCGAGTGTTCATCTAAATTCCCCACTTGCATGGTGTCCATGTATGATGGCCTTGACACAATACGACCCCATCGTTTTTGTCAGAATATAATATTACATGTTCAAATCTCAGTGAACCCCCAATGCTGCAGTGGTAGAGTCCCCACAGCCTCCTCACCTTAGCCAATCCTTTCTCTGAACTGCCATGTTCTCTAGATTGCAGTATGCAAAATGCATTGTATGATTTGAGAACGTCATTGTTCTAGTGTGTTATACAATGAGACAGTGATAATACCAAAGTGTAGTGGATTAAAATTGTTTCTTTAACTGGTGAAAAGATTGACTAACCATCACTCTTAAAATGCATGGTCTTACCATGCCACAGCTTCTATTAGATGGAAGCTCAGCCCATGACACATGAAGGGGTGAGAGGTAAAGTGGACTAACCCACAATATTGAATTTACCCCTCAATTTATGTTTATAGGGTATATGCATGTATTTTACTGCATTTTTTGTGCAATTCATGCAATTTCTAGTATTTAATTTTGGATTAGTCCATTTTACTTCTCAGCCCTTCACATGTAAAGCCCTTCACATGTAAAGCACTCCAGTCATAATATAGTTCTCTGTGCAGAATAGAATTAATATCTGCACAATTTATGTAGTGTTTGCATTGATATGTATATTAAGGTCAGCGTGTGCTTTGCTTCATCTGACTAGTTATTTATACTTGTCCCTTTGTTGTACATATCAACTGTGGGTCATGCAGCCAGGCAGACAATCTACTGAAACACACTCTTATGCCCTTCCAACTGTGGACGTCATCCTGTTCTCAGTTAAAATAATGAACTATAGCGAGTAGGAAAAAATGTGCTTGTTCTTTCTCTTATCATTTGTATACGCTGTAGTGTAGCTACAATGGGTGTGGTGCAGGCAACCAACTATACTAATGGATTGATCTACCTATACTAATGGATTGATCTACCTAGTAATGTATTGATGTTGCTAATTACATTTAGCTATGCATAGCACAGATTAATCACCCAATAGTTCTGAAGACTGGAAAACTGGAGTGGATTGATGGTAATGATAGTTTACCAGAATTGCATTTGATACATCTGCTGGCAATTAAACCAACAACTTTGAATGGATGACATTACAGTGAAAGTAAATTTGAGTTCCAAGGAGCCATGCATTTTAACAATTTACCAGAGAATATCAAAATCATTAAGGGATGTAAATAATTTAAGGCTGCCTTGCTTCAGTATAGTAATAATAATTCATAGTTGTTTTCTACATTTTTTCTTTTTGTTTGTTGTTTGTTTGTTTGTTTTGTTTCTTTGGTTTACTGTGTAGTTACTATTATTCTTTGTTTTGTTCCAGGACCTGTATGAAAATCTACTAATATGTAGATACAGGATTCCTGTGTCAAAACAAAATTTTATCTATCTATCTATATTCTGAGTCATGCATGCTGTTTCAATTTCAAAATCTGCAAGCCCATCTGTAGTTTCACAAATTCATCCACCACATTGCAGAACCAATCTGTAAATCTGACACTAGATAAGAAGTTGTGGCTATTATTACTTGAAGTGTGTATCCTCATGAAAGTATAACCCCACATTATTGAAGTCCTACAGCAAATTGTCAATTCCAAGTAACCCACACTGAGTTGTGAGCTCTGCACAGATGTGGCTGCATGCAGCACAACCATTCAATCACTCAAAATACTGTGTGGTTCAGTATAGCTACACGGTGGTGATAACTGGAGTTGCGGATATAGGGGTCATATCTGTTGCAGTTCAATAATATTCTGAAAAACAAGTTGGGTTTCAGCATACAAGGTGTTCTCTGTCCAAAACTATAGCAGTTGCCAGTGGGAGCAAAGTATAATTCTGTTCATCAAATTAAAACACATGCAGATGCATGTCTCAAAACTCATTTTAAGCTCAGCATCTGTGAATGGTGTTTTACAATATTATGTGGGATGCTCGTGAAGTTTACTCAAGTATCAGGTCTCATGCATGATCACTGAATCCTTTTCCATCATTGCATTCATTGAAATGGCATGACAAGGAAAGTCACACATCTGTAATAGTTGAATAGCTCAGCTGAAACAACAATTCTAGAATGAAGTATGCAACTATGCACTATGCTTCTATTATCTATGGTGACAGCAACAACAAAAGTACAATACGTTAGTATAACTAATACGCTACCCACTCTCAAAGTTTTAGCCACGAATCGAGCCATCTGACCTTCCGCATCAACCACCAAAGATGATAGGTCATCGTCGCTCGCCTGAGTAGCCGAAGCCATATACATTTTCCTCTCCTGCTCCCAGAAACACGCAACACTCGGTCCCAATGGCAGCCCTTCGGTAATTCAGACCTACCTACTTCACAACCAGCGATAACACAAAGCTAAACTATATGGACTAACAGCCAGAATAATACAAGCAAAGCTAAAAAGCTTATACACTAGCGATGTCAGAGTTTCCAAACCTATAAATGTTCTTCTTCACAGGCCATTTCTCCACAATGTCTTAATGTATTCACATCAAATTTGATATACAGATTCCTTAGAGGCTTGGGTATATTTCTTTGCACAGCTTTGTTAAAAATATCTGCCTCGATCAAAACTACACACAATTTTTTGTCACATCTCGTTACTTTTCTGCAAAGTGTTGAAGTATTAAAACATTTTGTGATGCTGCTCACAGTTACTTCAATATTCAACAAAGCACAACCAGTTCTGTATACTAGAGTATTGTCCAGTGGGATGGTACAGGTTTTTGATTGGAACCTTGTTCCAACTTCCCCGGAAATGCAACTATTTATGGCCACAAAATGCCGTTTTTTAAGCATTTATCAAGCCTATAGTACAAGGATTATACTAGATATCTAAAGCTACAACCTTCATTCGACTAAATAGGTAGAGACTATCCTTCACAGCGAGTTTCATTCTGATCGGGCTTACAGTGGCTTCCGGAAAGGTAGTGCCGGACCGGAATATTGCGCTAAAACGACGTAGAAATTTTTGGCCAAACCAGTTACATTTCGAAGACCGTACCGCTTGCTGTATTCACCCAATCTCACTGATATGGGTACCGTTGGAATCGCCATTTTATGCTCTTTTCAAAAATAAAGGTTGTTGTTGTGATAAACGGAAGTTCGATTTTCACCCCGACATCGCTACTTACAAGCGGCAGCGGACTACGGCAATATTTTCGCAAACTATGGCAATACTTTCGTGTCACACTTGGGGACCGCCGACCTGAATCCAGCAGCGATGGTGGACTGAAAAAGTCGACAAGTGTCCACTAAATCGGGGTCGTTAAGCCAGTACGGTTTGGCGTACAACTGGGACCGCAAAAACTGTCTAGTAGCGAGGTGTCCGCTATTCAGGGATTGCTTAAGTATTGAAGTGAATGGAAGGACAGTCGGGGCTTTCGGAATTGTCCCGGTTATATCGTGAGTGTCCGCTGTTGAGGGGTGTCCGTTAAGCGGGGTTCCACTGTACTACAAATTTAACACTGAGTTGATGTCTAGTTTCATACGAGTTACACAAATGCTTACCTATTATTTTACAATGATATATAAGTAGCACTAAGAATGGACTTAAATTTTTCAATAAGGGTAAGGGAGGTAAAGGTATCATCTCATGCACAATTTGTGTGTGTGTTGTTATAGCCTTAGAGACAGTGCAATTTTTCATATTAGCAGCTGGACTACTCAAAGTTGGGTTTTTCAGCATTATCAAGTAGGGGGAGCAGTGTGGTGCAAAGTTTCTGTAAAGCTTTAGCTGACTTTGATGTTGCTCACTTTAGCCATCTAGCTACATGCATGATTCATGATTTGTGACCCAAGGTTGTTCTTTAAACAGGGTGTGTAACTTAATCCAAAGATAATAGTTCTCCACTCCCTATTCTTTCATCACTCAGTGTATATATAATGAGTGCAGGATGCCTTGGCTTAAAGCTGAACTACCGGTGGAGTCTACACTATCAATCCAGATGATCAGCCAAATAGCACTCTGAAAACATGCTATTTTAAAGGATAACCAGAGTGGTTGCCTTGGTTGCAGAAAAGTTGATTCAGAAATGACAGTGCATGGTTAACTATAATAAGAGGTTAATTTTGCTATTGTAAACTAATAGTCTCAGAGGAAGTTGGCCTAAATCCTCTTTCAACCAGCATCCTGTAAACTGTAACCACTAGAGTCACCACTTGTCATTAATGGTATGAAGTAACTTTGAATTGTAGTTGTAGTGATTCCTCAATAATGTTCAGTGGATTGTTAGACCATTGTGGTTGTATAAGTATACCTATGCCAGCTTCCTCTGCGGTTGAAAATGCAATTAGTTCTTGGACCATGCACTGCATCTTCAGCTTGTCTGCATCTGGGGGAACTACTGTGAGGTGCTGCAGGGAGAGTATATATAAAACAAGCAGCAAATGTCTAACCAGTAAAATTGCAGTTATTCAAGATCAAATTTTAAAGCAGAATGATTTCTCAGAGGCTGCTGGTTGCTGTCTTGGTTTTGAGTTGTGTTGCTGATGCCACTTGTAACCATGACAACATAACCATTCTGACCTATCCTATTCAAGTGGTAAGCACTACTACTCAGGGAGAGTGCCCTTCTGATGCACAGCATGAGATGGTCATGTCTGAAGTGAAGGAAGACATCCGCAACCTTCTACATCAAGTTGGTAAGTTGCATGATGTGGGGTATGAATAACAAAACTTGCATTGTGCAACACAAATTTGAAAAGTATACACCTATATATGTTGGCCCATTGGGGGCTATATGGCATGTCCGCAAGTTTTGATGTCAAGCTGTGAAGTATCTATATTTCCAAGTAGTAACAATCACAGACAGCTAAAACTTATCTTTTTCTCATAAATTCTTTAAACTCAGCCTCAGGGGTGAAATCTTTGACAGTAGCTATATTGCTATAACTGCATGGTCTCACAGCAGGTAAATAATGCTCTACAAGCTGCATAGTTGTTAAAGTAAACCCATGCACCTCCAGAATTTTGCCATTTCAACACTATTTTTATCATAAGTTTTATGCTGTGAAGGATTCTTAGTCATAGCTACTTTGTCTTGTTTTCTTCAAACAAATGCTTTGAAATTGCATCATTTGTACAAATTTGGAACATCTCTGTTTTATCATCACCCAGGAGTGTATAATGACATTTTGTATCTCTATCCATGGTCAACACTCTTGTGTTTGGTGCTGTGCAATGCTGTGGTGTGTGTTTGTCCGAGGATACTATTGTTTATGAACACGATAGAGTGGACAAAATAAGAGTGGACTCACATGCAGACATTTTGCATGTGGGATCAGGGCTCTGAGGTTGATCTACTTGTTCACACTAAGTCTCGTCAAAGCTGTGCATGCTATATAGCTGCCATGTTCGATGATAGAACATACAAAGAATCCAAAGGAGCAAGTTGAACACTGCCTCATAAGTGCCAGGAAGATAGTTTGAGGGGATAGTTTATCTGTCAGTGTAGCCACACACTACAAGCTCTGGGCAGGTAAGGCAAATTGGTTACTGAAAATACAATCATGTATTTATCGAAAAAGTGAATATTATGCGGAAATGTACGTGAATAAGATGCCAAATTGACTTCTACATGTTCAGTCAGATGTTTTGTACATTACAAACAACTAATAATACTCACCGTGAGATAGTCGCCGCAGTACAGACCCGAATAATCTTCGGTACAGGAGCGCCTACCAGCGAAGAACAAGCCTCCCAGACGTTCCACCAAGACGACACGATAGCGAGCCAGAATCCCGTACGTTAACCGTTTGCCCATCCCCCTAGTTATTATAAGTTAATATGGTAACTCCACCCATTGAGCCCCACCCCCAATTTGTTTAGTAAATTGAATATTTATAGCACTGTGAATGCCCATAGCACTATGTGCCAACCAAAAGCTGGGCTCCTCAAAGCAAACCTTAGGCGGGGAGTGGCCCCGCCCTTTCTGTAGTAGGCCACGGGTCGGGAGTTCAAAGGGACCGAAACCCGTGGTCATGCGAGGACCGGAAAGGGTACTCCCCTGAAGACCAGTATTTTTTTGAGCATATCTCCCAAAAACAGTAACTAACCGCCCCATCCATTTGAGCCATAAATGCCCCACCCATTTAAGTCATAAATGCCCCACCCATTTAAGCCATAAATGCCCCACCCATTTAAGCCATAAAATGCCCCATCCATTTAAGCCATAAATGCCCCATCCCCATCTCCCTTTATGTTTTAACTTCACACTTTATGTATGTGTGAAATTTTGAACATCGATGTGCCAGCGGTGTTGGTGCTCCCCCACTCAACACACAACTTCGTAACAAAATTCCTACTAATCCACTATGGTATTTCTAATCCCATAGTCAGAACACATTGCTCATCATGTGCCTAATTGACTCTTATATGTTTGGTCAGATGTTTGATCTTCAAGTAACAAAATCCTTGTTAATATACTATGGTATGTTTATTCCACAGCAAGAAACAAATTGCTCATTATGTCAATTATACCTACAAAGCTCACAGGCAGTTATATTGATTTCCACGCATTCGATACTTTTTAACTTGTAGTATCTAACAATATCCCATTAGTGTACTATGGTATGCTTATTCTGTAGCAATTATGAAACAAATTGCTCATTATACTTAATTGACTGCTACATGCATGTTCAGACGGATGTTGTGCACATTTAACAAAATCTTTAATGTACTATGGTATGCTTACTCATAGCTAGAAACAAATTGCTCATTACCATCATTGTATATATCACTGCAAAAACTACTTGGTTAAAATAACCTCAGAGTGGTTACTCCACTTTCATGGTTCAATGAACTGGTGAGTATACATACTATGAAGAGAATTTAAACATTATAAAGACCATCCACCTCCCTCAAAATTCCATCAAGCTTCATTGAATAGTGAAGAGCTAGCACAGACACTTGTCTGCTAGCTAATGCACATGTGTACCACTTTTTATGGTTCATCTGCTGGCTATATCTGGTTCATTAACTATCCATCATCCCCCTCACAATTTCCATCAAGCTTCATTGAATAGTGAAGAGCTAGCACAGACACTTGTCTGCTAGCTAATGCATGTGCATACCACTTCTTACGGTCCATCTTCTGGCTATTATCTGGTTCATTAACTATCCATCATCCCCCTCACAATTTCCATCAGAAACAAAGAGCTACCACAGAAAAGTACTCCTTGCTTCTTTGCTTGCCTAATGGAATTGTGAGGGGGATGATGGATGGTAAATTCTCTTCGTATATAGTATTCACCAACCCTGAAACTGGAGTAACCACTCAGAGGTTATTTTAACTGAGTAGTTTTTTCAGTGTGCATGCATGCATGCAGCTAACAAAATATGGGTGCATGGGATCCTTATTAGGTACTGCTATATAAAACAGTCTAAGTTTTGGGGTAAATGTGTTGTTTTTTATTGGACTGACAAACTGACAGACTGGCAGGCAAAACCAGTTACTTAACCCCCGAGATGCATGCATGCAGTAGGCCTCAGGGAATACCAAATCATAATGCCACGTAACAGTTTAATGACTTTGCTATAGAATTGGGTTGACTATACTGAAAATAAACTTGGGTTACTTCAACCACATTTTTAGGTTGTCTCAGTTGCATTGGTGTGACTATTACTCAAGGGATGCTACCAAAAATATTTTCTTGAAAGTCCATTGAGAAGCTTTTTAGTTAAATCAGTGTCTTCTTTCAGAAGACCTGTTTGGTTACATCCCTGGAATTTCTACCATAATCGTGCAAAAAAAAAAATTCTCCAGGTGCAGACTTGTATATGATCAAGGAAACAGCACATCTCACCAGAATGTTCTGAATGGAGATAATGATTTAACAAAAAGGGAGAGCATCTCAACTACACTTTGGAAGCAGTTCATGTGTCACGTACACAACAGGCATGCAACTGAGATGACCATAATAAAGTAATCCAAATGTTTTTACAGTGATTGGGTTAACTAGTATTGCAAGTGATAGAAACTGTGTGGGGGCCTGAGAACAAGGCTAATTATGCATTCCTTGCACAATTATGTTACTATGCATTCAAGGGATAGGAAGAGTATAAAACCAAGCAACAACTGAATGATAGACTGCAGATCCAGTGGTGCAAGAAATTGAAGATCCAAAAGTGATAGACCCAGCTGCGTGGTTTAAAAAGCAGAATGACTTCTCATAATCTGCTAGTTGCAGTCTTTACTGTGAGCTGTGTTACTCTTTCCACTGGTAACCATGACAACACAACCACTCTGGCCTATCCTGCCAGAGTGTTCAACACTACTCAGGGAGAGTGCCCTTCTGATGCACTGCGTGAGATGGTCATAGCTGAAGTGATGGAAGACATCCGCAACCTTCTACCTCTGTTTCGTAAGTGGCTACATCTAATGTGCAAGTTACCTAATACTGACAGTATACTTTGATGGTGCATTGCATGAGAGGCAATTTCACATGCCCAGGAAAGATAAGTGATGTGCCGCATATTGTAAGGCAACAGAAATTTCAAGCAACCATCAAATATCGTATATTGCAGTACACTTGACAGCTATGTTGCTACAGAGTGGCATTAACTGTATTGGTAGGCCTTGGCGAATTATGAGCATAACTGTACTGTTGAGAAATTTTCAACATTTGCTGCATAAGGGAACAAAGCGAACATGATAAAAGTGGTACAGCATAATATAAACTTCAGTTTAACATTATAAGGAGTGCATACATCAGATAAAAGATCAGCTTTTTGTACTTGTGACACTTGCAGGTCAGAGCTCATGAATAATATTAGGAGCATAAATAATAACTAATAATAATTTACAATTCTTGAAAACAATATACCACTACTAATATTACATGCATTATGAGCATAATAAACAGTTCTTGAAAACATAATCAAAACAGTTTGGAGCATTGGAGCATAGCCAATTTTTAAGCATAATTCACCAAGGTCTATAACTAGGCCGGAGCCTAATATGCTAATGCTTTAGCCTAGTATTCTATTCTGTAAAACATTTTCCCATTATTTTTCCTATGACATTGTGTTCTCAGATGTTCCCATCAAAAACATAAAAATGAAATTATTTTGACAGTACAGTAGCTATAGCTGCATGGTCTCACAGCTGGTAAATAATGTAGTGCTATGCAAGCTGCATGTTAAAGTAAACCTATGCACCTCTAGAATTTTGCCATTTGAACACTCTAATATTATCATAAATTTTATTCTGTGAAGGATCCTTAGTCATACTTTGTCTTCTTTTCTACAAACAAATGCCATCGTTAGTACAAATTGAAAATACTTCTGTTTCATCATCACTCAGGAGTGTATAATAACTGCAAAGATGCCTTGACTCAAGGTCAAACTGCCAGTGGAGTCTACACCATCCAACCAGATGATCAGCCAGCATTCCAAGCATACTGTGACATGGAGACAGATGGTGGTGGGTGGACAGTGTTCCAGCGCAGAATGGATGGATCAGTTGACTTCTATCGCTACTGGACTGACTATCAGCAAGGTTTTGGAAATCTAAGTGGAGAGTTCTGGCTGGGACTGGACAAGATACATCGTCTAACATCTACTGCTACTCAGCTACGAGTTGATATGCAAGATTTCGAAGGAAACTCAGCATATGCACAGTACACAACTTTTACTGTAGGAAATTCGGCATCCAAGTACATTCTAACAGTATCAGGATACAGTGGAACTGCAGGAGATGATCTTGCATACCATAATGGACAGCGGTTTAGCACAAGGGATCAAGAAAATGATGCAGCAGGTTACAATTGTGCACAGACCTACAAAGGTGGCTGGTGGTATAATGCTTGCCACAACTCAAACCTCAATGGTCTCTACCATGGTAGATCACAATCATCCATCGCTGATGGCGTGATCTGGTTCACGTTGAGTGGCAACGACTACTCCCTCAAATTCACTGAGATGAAACTAAGACAATAAGAACTGAAATTGGTTACAGATTTGACAGCTACACATGTGTAGCTGTATGGACTATTATGTACTTCCTTGGTTTGAGTTGCTTGTGCAGTATTATTTGGACATATAGCTAATTACAGTATCCCTGACAGCTAACCCTTGTACAAAGCTCAGTCGCCTTTGAGTTTTCAATTTAGTTGTCTGTAGAATGTGATTTTGAAACTGCTTTCTCTTTAGCTCATAGCTTCTGCAGCAATTGTAAACACATACTTGTTAAGTTGAGCTGTTAGCAATGTCTTTGTCATGCAGACAGAAGTTCACATAACAAGAACTACCTTTCCTAAACGATCACCATTTTCTAGTATCTGAAGGTATCCACTGGAGTGCATGTCCATCTAATTTCCTCACACTTGGTGTCTATAGTGGACCCAACACTTATGACCCCTTCTTTCTTGTCAAGGCATATACTGAAAATATGCCCATTGGCAATGAACTTTAATTGCATGGCTCCTTAATTAGGGGGGTGAGCACATGATTTATAATATCTCCTCCAAAAATATGCCTGCCTCACACTCAAGTAGTCTAGCCTTATACATGTACATGTACACACGCCATAATTCTGCAATGCCTCTCTGGTCATATGCACTCGCTTACGCAATAGCAGCAAATGCTGCATGCCTTCATGCATTAGTCCCTCCTCTTTCAAAGTATCACTTCAATGCTTCATAAAACCACATGTACTATGCAGCATAAATAGGTGGTCGTAGTTTTAAAAGAGCATTGCAATAACTTTATTCAAAGAAGGGGGTAGGCTTATTATATCAGGTGGAGCAACCACAATCTCCTCTACTTAGCCAGTGCATGGAATATTTTTCTGAATTACCATGTTCTCAGCATAAATTGCTGTGTATAGCCTTACCATATAATATTATAGCGTGAAACTTCGTGCATGCATGGCCATGTATATGTAGAGCAGCAAGTGCAATAATTTTGCAGAATATGAATATGTGCAAATGTTGATATATAGCCTGCCTTATATGTTGTACTCAGTCAGCTCCTGCCTGACTTCACCTAGCTGTATAGCTAATACGGTCTTACCATATTGCACGTTCCATTAGTGTGCAACTTAGCCCATGACACATGCAGAGCACTTCAACAATAGCACCTGGTCCCCTGTGTAGACAACACAAGGGGGTACATTTTCATCATTCTAAATTTTCCTACAGCCTACAGATTTGTTATACCCTTCGGATATTAGACTTCATTCGATCGCGGTACAACCATTGACAGCGGGGTCCCTAAATCTACGCGGGGGTCCCCTAACTAATGTAGATATGGGAGATTTAGGGACGGGGGTCCCCATATCTACGGGTCCCCAATTCTATGACAACGGGATAAAAACTGAACTTTCACAGATTCGTTAGTTCCAAGCGCTTTACGTTGATGGGCGGGGGTTGGCAGCGATCGATCGATTACCGACTGAATCTGTGGTTCTACAAACATGGGACAGGAATTAGCGAAAAAGAACCTCTAGGCCTAAAACAGTTAATTTGTGGTCTCACACACCTGTATGCTACTAGAATATTACATTCGTTGATTAGCACCCCATGAATATAAGCATCCGACGATTATAAGCACCCATTCTGGCTGCTAATTTCGAACATAGGCATTGGTGCTTAATATCCCGATTTTGCGGTACTATTCGTAGCATGGAACATGGAACCCCAGTGAATTTCGCCATCGTCCCATGGCTGTATGATCGACACCAGGAGCCAAAAGGATTGTGATTTCGCATTTCTGGACATCAGAAACGCAATCTCACCGTATACTTGCGCCTTCTCATCATGCTGTATGGGTAGTGCTAGTAGCGAATTTAGTAGGTATAGTTCAGCCTCATACCAATTTACTAGGGAGGAATCCTGGTAAGAGGCTAAGTATAGCTGGTTAGCCACATGTAGTATCCCAGACAGTTGACCCTTGCACTGCACTTCACAACTTAGTAAGAAATTGTGAAAAGGTCGATTACTTGAGGGAATAAATTTTCTTTTTACGTGCATGAGTTCAAATTGAATATATTGTGCATGTGCGCATATCTGATTGCATGCACTATGCCCAAACACTCATAGCGCGTGAATGCTTACAACTTGCGATTTGTAACTTGAGATCGCAGTACCCATATTAACTATGGCATGGCTATTTTGCATAGCAGACTGAAAATTTACACGTTCGGGGTTTGAAGCGAGGCGTACACCAAAATATACGTTGTAATTAGATGCCCATAATATTGGAAGAATAAGGCCATTGTGATCAGCAATAAATGCACTGTCATAAACTTATTGGTGACAAAGTATGCCAAGTGGTTGATTGTGTGCAATATATCATCTAGTTCTATATAGTACCACTGTGACAAACAATTTATTATATGCAATGCCAAATTGACTTCAGCTGATGCTTCTACCTTATTTGGTAACTAATGGTAGTACTAATTTCATAGTCAGAACAAATTGCTCATTATGTGCCTACTTCACTCCTACATGTTTGGTCAGATGTTTTGATCTTCAAGTAACAAAATCTTCACTATAATGTACTATGGTATGCTTATCCCATATCATGGTATGTTTATGGTATAATTATGTTTATTGCATAGCATGAAACAAATTGCTCATTATGTCAATTTTACCTATACAACCCCACAGGCAGTGCTCAGACAAAATAATTTGTAACAAAATCTTCATGAATGTACTATGGTATGTTTTGTTCACTATGTACTTTATTTGATGGCAAAATTTCTACTAATGGTAATTCTACCAATTTCTCCTAATTTCATTGTCAGAACAAATTGCTCATTATGTGCCTACTTCACTCCTACATGTTTGGTCAGATGTTTGATCTTCAAGTAACAAAATCTTCATTAATATACTATGGTATGCTTATTCTATAGCAAGAAACAAATTGCTCATTATGTCAATTTTACCTACAACCCCACAGGCAGTTTATATTGAATGCCACGTGTTCAGACAAAATATTTTTCACATGAAGTTTATAACAAAATCGTCGTTAATGTGCTATGGTATGTTTATTCTGTGGCCCGGCAAGAGAAAATTTGCTTATTATATCTACAAATCCCATGGGCAATAATTTGACTGCTAATGTGTCCAGACAGATGTTGTGCACTTTAAGTAACAAAATCTTTATTAATGTACTATCGTATGCTTATTCCATAGCAAGAAACAAATTGCTCATTACCGGGGAATGTACAAGCAATTATAACTACAAATCCCACAGGCAGTTTATATTGACTGAGACAGATGTTGTGGACGTGAAGAATGTAACAAAATCCTAATGTAACAAAATCCTAATTAAAGTGCTATGGTATGCTTAATTCACAGCAAGAAACAAATTGCTCGTAATGTGCAATTACACCCACACATCCATAAGGACTTTTACATATCACGTGCTGTATGCATGAGTGACTCACAGCAGAAGTGGAAATACAGGTGATAATACCTCTAGAAAATCAAATTTGGTAGTTAAAGGGTTAATCTTTATGTGAGATGACCAAAATATGGTTGAAGTAACCCAAATGTTTTTACAATTGGGTTTACTAGTATTACAAGTGACAGAAACTGTGTGGGGGCCTGAGAACAAGACTATAATTACACATTCTTTGTGCAATTATGTTACTATGTAATCAAGGGATAGGAAGAGTATAAAAACAAGCAACAACTTAATGATAGACTCAGATCCAGCTGTGCAAGAAATCAAAAAACCAACAGTGGTAGAACCTGCTGCGTGGTTTAAAAAGCAGAATGACTTCTCATAATCTGCTAGTTGCAGTCTTTACTGTGAGCTGTGTTGCTCTTTCTACTGGTAACCATGACAACACAACCACTCTGACCTATCCTGCCAGAGTGTTCAACACTGATCAGGGAGAGTGCCCTTCTGATGCACAGCGTGAGATGGTCATAGCATAATAGACCCGAATTTTTAAGCATAATTTGCCAAGGCCTATAACTAGGCCTGAGTCTAATATGCTAGTGCTTTGGCCTAGTATTTTATGCTGTAAAACACTTTTCCCCATTATTTTCCCAAGTGTTCCCATCAAAAACATAAAATATGAAATCATTTGACGGTATATTGCTATAACTACATAGTCTCACAGCAGGTAAATAATGTAGTGCTATGCTAGCTGCATGTTAAAGTAAACCTATACACTTCCAGAATTTTGCCATTTGAACACTCTAATAATTTTATTCTGTGAAGGATCCTTAGTCATACTTTGTCTTCTTTTCTACAAACAAATGCCATCGTTAGTACAAATTGAAAATACTTCTGTTTCATCATCACTCAGGAGTGTATAATAACTGCAAAGATGCCTTGACTCAAGGTCAAACTGCCAGTGGAGTCTACACCATCCAACCAGATGATCAGCCAGCATTCCAAGCATACTGTGACATGGAGACAGATGGTGGTGGGTGGACAGTGTTCCAGCGCAGAATGGATGGATCTGTTGACTTCTATCGCTACTGGACTGACTATCAGCAAGGTTTTGGAAATCTAAGTGGAGAGTTCTGGCTGGGACTGGACAAGATACACCGTCTGGCATCTGCTCCTACACAGGTGCGAGTTGATCTGCGGGATTTTGAAGGAAACTCAGCGTATGCACAGTACACAACTTTCAGTGTAGGAGATTCATCATCCAAGTACACTCTGTCAGTATCAGGATACAGTGGAACTGCAGGGGACTCTCTTGCTGCACATCACAATGGAGCCAAGTTTAGCTCAAGAGATCAAGATAATGATGGAGCTGCTCATACTAATTGTGCGCAAACCTACAAAGGTGCTTGGTGGTATACTGTGTGTCATGATTCAAACCTCAATGGCCTCTACCATGGTGGACCACACTCATCTGATGCTGATGGTGTGAACTGGAAGACATGGAAGGGAATCTATTACTCCCTCAAATTCACTGAAATGAAAGTGAGGCAATAACAAGGCAGTCGAGAAATGAATGCTTCCAGACTTGGTAGTTGTACATGTGTAGATGTGTGGATTATATTATGTACCTCCTAGATTTCAGTTACTTGATTGCAGTAATGTGTTCGTAGTTGGTATATAGCTAATTACAGTGTGGGATCTGGGAAAGATCTCAGAAGAGCTCTGCGGTGAGACTGTGGAGAAAGTGACCATATTGAGCTCGAGCAGGGCATTAATTAATGAAAATTATAATGAGATCCATAGTTGCATTTATGAATATAATTCGACCTACCTACCCACTTTTTCTGTGAACCCTACTCGTGGATCAAAAGATCAAATTGGTATGGCCTCAGGCATATCGAGTGCTTCCATGAGCAATGGGACCGTTAAATTGGCTGGAGAGTATCGCTGAAGTAACAGACCGGCAAGTCGCTAAAACGGGTAAATTGTCTATCTTCTGACTTTATTCTGTCAGTGTAACTGTAAGCCAGGCTAGCACGATAACGGCTGAAGCTATTACAAAGATTCAAAAGCGAAAAAACAGCGTAAGTCACTAGGTATTGTACTCACCACCTATCGTTCTCAGAGAAAGAACTCGAACTAGTCAACGATTCTCAGGTAACCCTGCGCTTATGCTTGCCGATATACGCCAACGCCATTTTGTTAGATTATAACATTATTCATAGCAGGTACGTCCCGGAAGCTCAACTGAGCACGTGTTTAGATAGCTTACCACGATAAGAAGCAGCAGCTGATATACCAGTACGTACGTGAAGACTGCAACAGCCAAGGTCAGGTTGCACAACGCAAAATGTAGAGAGGGGATGTGTGCGTGCTTCCAGGAGAAGTATTATAAGGTATGTATTGTTGGGGCTGTTGTAAATGAAATTATGTGAGGACTCCACACAATGAGCACGTGTAGCTAGTTAGCAAGGGCAGCAGCTTCTACTTCCGTTCAGACTATAGCTGGAAGTCATTCTGGAACCTGATTGGTCAATGGCTAGACCTGTATAAGTCACCTAGATACCAGGTATCTGATACTTTGACCGGGGATGGATAAACTTCGAGTTCGAGTTCGAGTTCGAGTTGCCTCCACGGTTTCCGGTGCGCACTGTAAAGAATAATCTTGCTAGCCAGATCTGGATCGTTTTATATCGTATTTGTTTGGTCGGGTTTGACTTTCGAGGCTAGACAGCGAAGGGTTGCAGGTGTGCGCAGAGCCCGCTTCTGGCTGAGAAATCCGGCGAGGACTAGTGCTAAGGGGCCGGGTGTGGCTCGATGCATGTCAATTCTTTGAGAAAATTAGCTACTGAGTACAGTTTGTTACTCAGCATTTACTTCAATGACAGCAATCTTTACTGCCCCTATGTCGTACCTACCACCCCTAAGATTTTCTGCAGCCAAGCACAACAACAGCCATTACTGTAAGCCGCAGTGTATAATAGGCGTACACCTCTGCATTTTGCACAATGACATATCTAAGTAATTTCTACAACCCCATAGCATTCTCTGCAGTGAGGCTCATGCAATAGTAGCTAGGTGCATTGTCAGCCGGGCACAATGGCAGTCATATACCCCAGTTTATAGCGCACTTCTATATACTCCCCCACACTCTGTTCTGCCCCTCATGGATTCTCGGACCCAAGCAGAATGGCAACCATACATATAGCTCTCAACAATAACTATGGACCTCAGTATTTCAAACAAATTTCTATAGTCAAGGACAATGGCTCTATAAGCAGCTCTACTACTTAGAATTATACCTGAGCATTAAATAAAGCACAACTGCAGTCATAAATCCTCTATTCCAATCTACTATCCCCTCAGCATTCTTTGACCCAATGGCACATCATTAATTCATTAGTTGCCTTCATTTCTTTCCACTACACCTCAGTATTCCTTGCTACTCTCTCTGGAGTAGCAGGAACTGCCAAGGGGCAGTGGAGACTGCTGAGAGATAATCATGGCAGAAGTGAACAGTGGAAAAGGTTATAGCTATTGGCTGAAGGTGGCAGAGGACAATTCACTTCTGCCCTCTCATAATTGCTATTCAGCAGTCTCTATATTGCATGTGACTCAACAATTCCTGGTAGCTACTTCTATAAAGTCAAGCGCAACTGCAGTTAAACCTGTCAGCAATCTCCACACACGAGAGCCTGGGAGTGAGGCTACAATTTCTACTGCCAATCATTTCCCTGCATGCACTTTCTACTGCTCATTGGCTTTTATTTCAGCCAAGTATACATGATAGCAATGCCCTCAGAAATCTTTGCTGTGCCTCAGTGATCCTCTCTATACACACACATCCTTGGCCCTTGCATGGCTAAAGAATATATTCTTTAGCCAAGGGCAAATTAATAAGGGTGTATTCTTTAGCCACGTATACATTATCTCTCAACAGTCTGTACATACTGCCTCACTTGTATCTTTCCCACCTTATCATTCTCTGCATTCAAGCACAATGGCAGTCATACCTATCAGCAATCTCTACTGGCCCTTAACAATCTCTAATTTCCTTCAGCTTACTAAATGCAAGGGTAGCCAATCTATTCAGCAATCTCTACTTTCACTTAACATTTAACAACACACTGTATATAGCTACTGCCATTCAGCATTTTCTAAGAACAATGGCAGCCATAATCTCAACAGCAATTCTGCATCCCTTACTATCCCTCAGCGTTTTCTACTACCTGACAGCAATTTTCAGCAGACAGGCACAATGGCTAGCCACACCTCTCATTAGTTTCTAACCCAGCACAGATTGCTTTCAGTGGATCATGCATGACTGTGGTACTGAAAGCAATATGTGCGTGGGTTGATTAAATTGGTGTGGCTTGTGGGACTGTAATGTAGGAAGTGGTTGGTTACTATTGTAGTGTTAATTACGTACATTGTACCACCAAAGCATATAATTATGTATTGTGCTTATCATTGTTACATGTGCATATCACCTGGTAAGCCTCTAACAACCTCCTTCATGCCTGTATGAGCCAAATCTACCCCAAGTCACCTATTGACATTACAAGATCCTATAGTTGTACTATTTCACTAGTTAGGCCTGGCTAGTTGGATCTCCGGGGATCCTTCAGAGAGGTATACCTGCATTACGTCATCCATGTACACATGAGATGAATAGGCATTGTATTGAGTTGAATTGAGTCACAAGTGTGCAGGTATATCTCTCTGAAGGATCCCCGGAGATCCAACTAGCCAGGCCTAACTAGTGAAATAGTACAACTATAGGATCTTGTAATGTCAATAGGTGACTTGGGGTAGATTTGGCTCATACAGGCATGAAGGAGGTTGTTAGAGGCTTACCAGGTGATATGCACATGTAACAATGATAAGCACAATACATAATTATATGCTTTGGTGGTACAATGTACGTAATTAACACTACAATAGTAACCAACCACTTCCTACATTACAGTCCCACAAGCCACACCAATTTAACCAACCCACGCACATATTGCTTTCAGTACCACAGTCATGCATGATCCACTGAAAGCAATCTGTGCTAGGTTTGGTTGGGTGCATGATACAGAAAGTCGGGTTGTTTGGGTCTCATTTGTGAGACTATTCCAAAGGCACTGCTTCCCAGATGTGCACTGAATTGGGAACACCTACAAACTATTTTCCCAAAATAACATTGTTGTGACCTAAGTTGTGACCCCCCTCCCCCCTAGCTCCAATAAGGTCCATAACCGTCATTATCAATTGTTTTAGTAACGTTTGCATGTACAATCATACTCTTTATAACGCCAGAGTGTTAACAACCCTCCTCTTTGACGTCACAGCGCGTCGACGCCATCCCTACATGGAGAGTCTACCGACTCTCTGATATATACCACACTAATATATTAACCATACTAGGTGTACGTATTCGCAGTGTATGCCTCGCGCGCATGACCTTTGAACCAACACGTGTGGATTAGTTAGTAGGCGTGGCACGTGCTTTTGGGACTGTCGGTCCGGTCATGCATGTGCAACGAAGTGTGAAAAGTGAGGGCAAAGCGTACGTACTACGTTGAAAGAGTTTGAGGATGTGAGCGCGGTTTCGAACCGCACAGAACGCGAGGATATGGTCGTTTCTCAAGACGACCACGCGCTTTATTTGCTTCGCTAGGCACTGCCGCTCTCTCTCGTACTCATCGTTCTCGACACGGACTTCACGGCGTTGTGGATGCATTTACGCTCGCTGTCTTCTCTTTCGTTTTCGCGCCAGGCTCCTAGCTCTTTCTTCCTCGTTCCCATCACAATTTTTGCCGTTTTGACGTCGCGACAATGAGACCGCTAGCGCCGCTACAGCGCTGAGTACGATAAACTTACGTAAGTTTTTGTAAACAAGATATTTTAATTGCACTCCTAAGCTGGACGGATGTTTGCGCACAAGCCACACCTTTAATTGCATTCCTAAAGCGGGACGGAAGTCAAAGCCACACCCCGCCAACCGAGAACACGCACTGCTACTCAGGAGTCGCCTAACTCCATGTGGTTCCATATCCATAAGTAACCCGTCGCGCGCACTTACGGAGACTGTACACCGTGCCAACGAAGACAGAGGTGTTCACCACACTTATAAACCAGAGGAAAAAAAAAAGTACACCTAGTGTATTCCCTGGCCCCAGCCCTAACCCTAACCCTAACCCTCGGCAACAGAAGGAGCTACAGCTAAAAGCTACAGGAGTCATAAAGTATAATAGCGGATGTACTGGGATAGCTATGTAAGAACCCACTCAGTGTTGGCAGTGTCGTTCAATAGACAAAGAACATTATAGCATTACTATGCCTCCTAAGAAGCAGAGAGGGTCACAAAATTCCGCTACTAAAGAACCCTGCTGTATCTGCTGTCAACCGATTGTAATTGGCAAGGATGAAGCTCTCTTCTGTGTCGGCAAATGCCAGCAGTGGCTACATCGCTATTGCGCCAGCGTTAGCGTCAAGTGCTACAAGGCCATTATAGATGATAACTACTCGTATCTCTGTCCCTGCTGTTATCGTGAAAGTCAAGAAGAACGCATCACTGAACTAACCAGCACTGTGGAGACTATGAAGCTTGAAATAGCCCAACTGAAGAAGGAGCTAGCAACCGCCCAGGGTATAGCAACTACTCAACCGCAGAGAAGGGTACAGCAACTACTCAACCGCAGAGAAGCTACGCGAACGTGGCGAGCAGAAAGACTGGCGCTGGCGCTAACAAAGCTCATAATTACCGCAAGCCTCTGGGTGGAGAACATGGTGCAGGTAGCGACGCGGGGAGTACAGCCCTTGGAGAACCTTCTGTGAGTACAAACAAGATAAAGGTTGTGGGAGCTCGCAGGATTTGGGGTACACTCAAGAGTAGTAGTACTAAGACTGTCAAAAGTGTGATTCTGCGAGTCAGTAAGATTGAAGGTGAGGTGCGTATAAAGCGTAAAGATAAAGAGAACCCTACGACTGGACGACCAAAATGGTGGTACGTTGTCCATGGCAGTGAATCCACTCTTATGGAACTCGAAGCCAAGTGGGATCAAGTGAAAGTGCAAACCTCATGGAAACTTGAGCCATGCTTTCTGACAGAAAGTCAAAACATCTCACCACCTTCAGCTACTACCACTGATGCTGCAAGTACCCTACTGCCCACCCATATTCAGCCTTCTACTGACGTGCAACCATTACCACCCCCACCTCAACATCCTGTTGCTGCTGACATGCAACCATTACCATCCTCATCTCAATCTCCTGTTCTTATAGAATGTACCCAGTCTGAGGAGCTTGATATTCAGGGAAATGGACATGCCCCTTTGGAGCCAGTTACTTCGGGCTTCAATCTACAACAGGGGGCCCAGAAGGAGCAGCAATAACCTCTGAACTACCTACCCTGTTGTCAAACTATGTATATCCTGTGAGCAGAGACTCAAACTTCATTGTTCCCAGCAATACTGTTAACGGTAGAGGTATGGATTTGTCTATTTTGTATTTTAATGCCAGAAGCATCTTACCTAAGTTTGATGAGTTACAAGCTGTCTGCCTAACTCTAGATCCTGACATAATATGCATTACGGAAACCTGGTTAAGCAGTGACATTGAAGACCAAGAGATTGTGCTCTCAGGTTATTACAGCTGTCGTTTGGATCAAAACAGACATGGTGGTGGTCTTGTTATTTTTTATAGGAGCTACACTAGGTTACAAGCCGGTTCAAATGACCTTGAACTTTCAATTGTTTCATTTCATAAAGATGATTGTAAAGTTTGTATCGCTCTATTTTACAGACCACCCAGTTCTCCCTTTTGTACTTTTGATAACTTTTGTACCATCCTTCATTCACTAGACCCGGCATTACTTTCTAATTTTGTACTTCTTGGAGATTTTAATATTGATTTTTATAACCCCCACCACCCATTGTACCCCAGGCTTACTACCTTGATGTCTACTTTCTCTCTGACTCAGGTTGTCTCTCAGCATACCCACTTTGGTCCCCATGGACGCTCACTAATTGACTTAGTTCTGCTCTCCCAACCAAGCCAGTTACAAGGTTGCTCAGTTATTCCACCACTTGGGAACTCTGACCACCATGGTATCATTCTGTCACTCAAATGGAGACTCTTACGTAAGTCCGTTGTCAGTAAGAAAAGATCTGTTTGGAGATACAAGCATGCTGATTTTACCAGGGCATGCTCCCTACTTAACTCAGTTGATTGGGATCAAGTTTTGTCTATGAACATAAATCTGTCCGGGGACACATGGCGGGACAACTTTATGGAGGTCATGGAACGTTGCATTCCGAGAGCTACTTTACCTGAGAGACGGAATCTCCCTTGGCTCGATAAGAGCATTGTCCAGGCTATCAAGAGACGCAATTGCCTATACAGGAAACAGAAGCGCACCAACAATCCTAGGCTGACATTGAAGTACACCCAACTTCGTAATCAGGTCACAGCTAAGTTGAGACAGGCAAAATGAAGCTATTTCAGGAGGCTGAAGAACGCTAGCAGCAGAGACTTTTGGAAATCACTGAAGTATCTGAATAAAAAACAAACAACATTCCCAGAATTAACCTATAGAGGAGTAGTTATGTCCACTGCATCCGATAAGGCAAATGCTTTCAATACATTTTTCGCAACCTGTTTTAACCAATCCTTCCCTCAACTTACACTGGAGTATGCACCTGACTTACCACCACAGGACTGCCCTGCTGAAATGTTGTGTACTGAAGTGGATGTATTTAATATGTTAAATGCATTGGATACCACTAAAGCATGTGGCCCGGATGGTATCACAGGGAAAATGCTTAAAATGACTGCTTCTAGTATAACTCCTGTGCTAACTAAATTGTTCAATCTATCAATTGCAACTGGTACAGTTCCTACGGCCTGGAAAACATCTACTGTTGTTCCTGTCCCCAAGTGCAGTGCTAATACCTCAGACCCCTCAAATTATCGACCAATTTCATTACTATCGATATGCGACAAGTTGCTTGAACGACACATCTCCCATCTGCTGATATCATTTTTGGCGTCTTCTTGCCCATTGTCTAGCAGTCAGTGGGGTTTTACATCAAAGAAATCTACGGTAACTGCACTGCTATCAGTCCTGCATGATTGGCATCGATATCTTGAAAAGGGAATAGAGCTCTGTGCAGTTTTTTTGACCTTCGAAAGGCTTTCGATACGGTTCCCCACTATCCCTTGCTCTGTAAACTAGAAGAACTTGGAGTAGACCGCTATCTGCTCAGATGGATTTGCAATTATCTCTTGGAACGAAAACAGCAGGTGGTTGTGGATGGTGCTATCTCTGATGAGCTTTCTGTTATATCTGGAGTACCTCAAGGCTCCGTATTGGGCCCGCTATTGTTTCTTATTTACATTGATGGGGTTGAGTCAGTCACTCTCTCAGATGGAACTATCGTGCTGTATGCTGATGATATGGTTCTATATCGACCAATATACTCCTATGAAGATTACTGGTTACTGCAACAGGACATTAGTGCTATTGCCACGTGGATTGCCGATAACCACCTTCAATTTAATACAAGCAAGTGCAAATACATGACCATATCTCGGAAAAGAGCAAAAGAGTTACCACCCACAAACAACCTGAATGGCATCCCACTTGACAGAGTCACCGAATTTAAATATTTAGGCGTTCTTATTACTGCTGATCTATCCTGGACTGCCCACATAAATATGATATGCACCAAAGCAAGAAGGCTGGTTGGAATGCTCTATAGGCAATTTTACCAAGATGCAGATACTACCACCCTAAAGCAACTCTATGTCTCTAACATCAGACCCCATCTTGAATATGCCTGTCAAGTTTGGGACCCTTACCTACAGAAAGATATAGATATGCTAGAATCAGTTCAGAAGTTTGCCTTGCGAGTCTGTTCAAAACAGTGGGATGCTAGTTATTCTATGTTGTGCAGTAGCCTAAATCTCCCGACTCTCGCTGCCAGGAGAAAGCAGATGAAACTCAGTGTAATGTACAAAATTGTACATGGTCTAGCTTGCTTCCCAAATGTTCCCATCTCTGCAAGAGACAACCCTTTCAATCTACGAAGCTTAGCCCCCCATACATTGTCAGGATTTACTGCAAAGACAGACAGCTTTAAGTACTCTTTCTTTCCTCACTCCGTTGAGCTTTGGAATTTACTACCATCTGATGTGGCTCTGGCAAATTATAACTCTTTTAAAAATTCTATTTTAAATATACTTTAACTGTGTAATATTAGATGGGTACATACCATGTATTAGCGACATGTATGCTATTGTATGTATCCCTGACATGTAATCTCATGCAGAATTATTATACACAAAAAAAAAACAAAAAACCTTAACCATTTAGCCAACAAGCCACAACAGACAACCAGCGCACTTAGTACCGCGCTTTCTGCAGCATGCATTTGAGCGCATGCAGTTGTGCGCATGCGTAAGGAGCCAGTACAAATTAACCTTTGAACCTCTGACGTCACCACATGGAGTTGGGTCAACTTAGCGACTTCTATGATTAGTAGCCTCGCGCTAAGGCGCTCGGCAATAAATGACAACACGGTGCTTACCAGTGTTCAGAGTCATTGAGGCCTCAAAAACCACTCAAGTCATTGAGGCCTCAAAAATCACTGTAGTATTTTAGTTTTCAAGCATGCATGCACACTGCATGGCATTACCATGCATGCAGTTTGACAGCAAAACAACAGAATTATGTAAAATTAGGTGTGCCTAGCTCTTTACTGAGTAACCACTTTTAGTTACCTGTAATACCAGTTACTTTTTCTGTGACACTTTGCTTTCTGTACATGACAAGTACAGTGCATCCTCGGTTGTCCAAACACCTTCGAATTCGTTCATGGTAGACTTGCGTTCAGATAGCTAAGTGAATTTGTTCGAAATCCGTCAAAAAATTTAGAACTGACAGTCAACATCACACGGTTATTGTGATGGTGCCAGCTGGTAACAAGCGTGGCTTTCTCATTCTGTAGTCCAAACCCAAAATACGGCGTTTCATCTAGCTTCGGCTACTCACCAATCTTCAATCGTTTTTGTATTTTTACGCCCATGTCGGCCAACTTAGCGTTTTGAGAACCTTTCAAGTTTGTGCGACTATAGTTGATCATCCACTTCCGTATAGCACTCCGTCTAGGGTGTATCTTTAGCTATGAGCGAATATCCAGCTTCTCTTCAATAGTCAATACCTTTTTGTTTCCCAGCGTTTGCTTTGATGATTGGAAGGCGCCATTTTGCAAGATTTAGCAATCACCACGACCCACGTGGCTTTTGTAAATATGGGTGTGGCTTGTGAAATGTTACGTTCGGATAATCGAGGCGTTGCACGAGATTCGGATAACTGAGGATGCACTGTAAATGTTTGAGGCAAGAAAGCAATATCCAAAGTATATTGCTCGTTAATTCTTCTTGTCGTGCTCATTTCCTGTCATATCAGTGTCACATACCACCTCATTGCTTTAAAATTCTGCAAATATCTGCCTACATTTATACTTTGGGAGCACTAGTGTACAATTAAAGCCAAATGATGTTTAGTTAAACCTTATAACCATTACTAACCATGTAGACTTGGCTATATATATAGCTAGACTCTAGCAATGTAGCTATTGAGAAGAGATGGAGAGGCCCTACTGTGTGGGCTAGCATGTCTGGAACTTTTTTTTTTATCTGTTTGTAGAATCTGATATACTAACAGTAACAGCAGGTGTAGCGGGTGTAGAGGGTATCCTGACGAGAGTCTGCATTGTGAAAGAAATCAACAATCTTAATTCAAGATGAGTTGAAAAATAATTTAGCAAATTCTTTCATATCAGTTTTCCTATGCAGAAAAAGTGCAATGTAAAATTTGGAAAATATAATGTGTCATGTTCCATGGCAAAAAAAAATGGTCACTACATCTCACAGGCAGTTGTATGCTACATGTTCATACAGATATCTTTTACTTCAAATTTGTAACAAAATCTATACTCTGGTATGCTTAATCTGTAGCATGAAACAAATTGCTCATTATGTGCAATTATACTTACAAGTCCCACAGGCAAAATTATATTGACTGATACATTTTCAGAGAGATGTTTAAGTAACAAAATCCTCGTTAATATACTATGGTATGCATATTCTGTAGTAAGAAACAAATTGCTCATTATGTGAAATTATACTTATAAATCCCACAGGCAAAATTATATGACTGATATGTGTTCAGCAGATGTTTCACACTTTAAGTAAGCAGCAAATTCATGTTAATATACTATGGTATGCATATTCTGTAGTAAGAAACAAATTGCTCATTATGTGCAATTATACTTACTAATCCCGCAGGCAAAAATAGGTTTACTGATACGTGTTCAGACAGATGTTTCACACTTTGAGTAACAAAATCCTTGTTAATATACTATGGTATGCATATTCTGCAATAACTAACAAATTGCTCATTATGTGCAATTAGACCTACAAATCCCACAGGCAAAATTCTGTTGACTGATACGTTTTCAGGCAGATGTTTAAGTAACTAAATCCTGGTTAATATATATATATTATTTGATGGGTGAGAGGGCAATATGGCTGGATATTGCACGAGTGTGCGGTCGTATTTTCACGAGCCGCAGGCGAGTGAAAATACAGCACAAGAGTGCAATATCCAGCCATATTGCCCTCTCACACATCAAATAATAGATTTATTATATACTACTGTGATTTAACAGCACCTAGAAGATAGACAGCTACTGCGCATGCGCAGTACAAAGGTCGCTGCTGCGTGCATATTTAATGAGCTTCAGGCTGCTGGCCTGTTTCTAGCTTTGGACGCCACCAGCATGCGTACCGATCCCTCTACCAGTGGAAGAAAGTACCGTAAGTCAGTAAATAATTCCGTTTTCATCCGTAATGAAAGCTTATTCGTTGTTTCAGCAGCGGCTACGAGTGCATTCCAATTAAAGCACACGCCGCGGTTGCTACGCAGCATATGCCCTGAGGGCTATGAAATACGGACTATCGAATATGGGAAAATATTTGTCATGTTGCTCTATGGGAAATACTATTGGCGCGTATACTAGGTATATAATAAACTATGGTATCCATATTCTGCAATAACTAACAAATTGCTCATTATGTCCAATTAGACCTACAAATCCCACAAGCAAAATTCTGTTGACTGATACGTTTTCAGACAGATGTTTAAGTAACAAAATCCTGGTTAATATACTATGGTATCGCAATAACTAACAAATTGCTCATTATGTGCAATTAGACCTACAAATCCCACAGGCAAAATTCTGTTGACTGATACGTTTTCAGACAGTAACAAAATCCTCGTTAATATACTATGGTATGTTTATTCTGTAATAAGAAACAAATTGCTCATTATGTGAAATTATACTTACAAATTTATATTCACTAATATCTGTTCAGACAGAAGTTTCACACTTTAAGCAACACAATCCTCATTGTTTTAGCAGTACCTAACAAGGTGCATCCATACTTTGCTAGCTGCAGTAGGCACAAGGGCACCACTAAACACCTTTGGTATATCAAACCATAACGCCACATAACAGTTTAATGACATTGCTATATAATTGGGTTTACTAGTATTACAATTGACAGAAACTGTGTGGGGGCCTGAGAACAAGCCTAATTATACATTCCTTGTGCAATTATGTTACTATGTAATCAAGGGATAGGAAGAGTATAAAAACAAGCAACAACTAAGTGATTGACTGCAGATCCAGCTGTGCAAGAAATTGAAGATCCAAAAGTGATAGAACCAGCTGTGGGGTTCAAAAAGCAGAATGACTTCTCATAATCTGCTAGTTGCAGTCTTTACTGTGAGCTGTGTTACTCTTTCCGCTGGTAACCTTGACAACACAACCACTCGGACCTATCCCACCAGAGTGTTAAACTCTGCTCCAGGAGAGTGCCCTTCTGATGCGCAGCGTGAGATGGTCATAGCTGAAGTGAAGGAAGACATCCGCAACCTTCTACCTCTGATTCGTAAGTGGCTACATCTAATGTGCAAGTTGCTTAATGCTGACAGTATATATAGTTTGATGGTGCATTGTATGGGAGATAATTTCACATGCCCAGGAAAGATAAGTGATGTGCCGCATATTGTAAGGCAACAGAAATTTGAAGCAACCATCAAATATCGTATATTGCAGTACACTAGACAGCTATGTTGCTACAGAGTGGCATTAACTGTATTGGTAGGCCTTGGCGAATTATGAGTATAACTGCACTGTTGAGATATTCAGCACTTATAAGGAATGCATGCAGCAGATAAATTTTGTGTACTTGTGACACTTGCAGGTCAGAGCTCATGAATAATATTATGAGCATAAACAATTCGTGAAGCATAATCCAAACAGGAGCATTGAACCATAACATAATTTTTAAGCATAATTCGCCAAGGTCTATAACTAGGCAGGAGCCTAATATGCTAATGCTTTAGCCTAGTATTCTATTCTGTAAAACACTTTTCCCATTATTTTTCCTATGTGTTGTCAGATATTCCCATCAAAAACATAGAAAATTAAATTATTTTGACAGCACACTAGCTATAGCTGCATGGTCTCACAGCAGGTAAATAATGCAGTACTAGGCAAGCTGCATAGTTGTTAAAGTAAACCCATGCACCTCCGGAATTTTGCCACTTCAACACAATAATTGTTATCATAAATTGAAAAATGTGAAGGATCCTTAGTCATACTTTGTCTTGTTTCCTACAAACAAACTGAAATTGCATCATTTGTACAAATTGGGAACATTTCTTTTTCATCATCACTCAGGAGTGTATAATGATTGTAAGGATGCTCTGACTCAAGGCCAAACTACCAGTGGAGTCTACACCATCCAACCAGACAATCAGCCACCATTCCAAGTATACTGTGATATGACCACAGACGGTGGTGGGTGGACAGTGTTCCAGCGCAGAATGGATGGATCTGTTGACTTCTATCGCAACTGGACTGACTATCAGCAAGGTTTTGGAAATCTAAGTGGAGAGTTCTGGCTGGGATTGGACAAGATACACCGTCTGACATCTACTGCTACTGAGCTGAGAGTTGACATGCGAGATTTCGAAGGAAACTCAGCGTATGCACAGTACACAAGTTTCAGTGTAGGAGATTCAGCATCCAAGTACATTCTAACAGTATCAGGATACAGTGGAACTGCAGGAGACTCTCTTGCTGAACAAAATGGACAGAAGTTTACCACAAGGGATCAAGACAATGATGCCCATTCAGGTGACAATTGTGCACAGATCTACAAAGGTGCCTGGTGGTATCACCGTTGCCACTATTCAAACCTCAATGGTCTCTACCATGGTGGACTACACTCATCCTTTGCTGATGGTGTGAACTGGGAAGCATGGAGGGGATACTATTACTCCCTCAAATTCACAGAAATGAAAGTGAGGCAATAAGAAGGCAATCAAGAAGTGAACGCTTCCAGACTTGGTAGTTGTACATGTGTAGCTGTGTGGATTATTATGTACTAGATTTCAGTTACTTGATTGCAGTAATGCGTTTGTAGATGGTATACATATAGCTAATTGTGGATTATTATGATGTATTTCCTAGATTTGAGTTACTTGGTTGCAGTATTGTATTTGTAGACAGTGAAATAATTACAGTATCCTGACAGTTGACCCTTGTACAAAGCCAGACACATCTAATATTTTTTATTTGGTTGTCTGTAGAATGTGGTTTTGAAATTAAGCATTTCTCTCTGTTTAGCTTGTAGGTTCTGCAGTAATTACACACACACTTGACACAGTGTGCTACTGGCAATATCTTTGGACTGTGAAAGCAAGCTTGCTGTCACTGCAAGCAGTCTTTTTTGTTTGTTTCTTTGTTTTTGGGGGGCTAGGAATTGACATGGCCACATAACAAGCATCTAAATTCCCTACCATGCATGCATGGTGTCTATGCATGGTGTCTATGCATGGTGGCCTTAACACAATATGACCCCTTCTTTTCTTGTCAGAGTACAGCACTCTACATGTTCAAACATCAGTGAATACCATAAAATCGGGATGTTAGGCACCCATAGAAAACAAGCACCCATTGATTACCCATTTCGATACAACAACTTTATTGTGTTTATAAGCACCCATACAAAAATGGGCACCCCACATGGAAAGGCACAAATGAAAGTAAATTTGCTGATTCGGCTTTTCACTGAACACTAGTGGCCAACTTTCGCCAGTTCTCACTCCGATTTTACCCAAACTATCAACAAGAGATAAACTTTATGCAATGCATCTTGATAAAACATATTTTAAGAATTAGCAACACTAAAATCCAGCAAGAGTAGCTGCTTAGTTAAGACAAATGGCTCCGTTGTGTGGTGTCTCTCCATAAATGCAAAACATCCACTGAATTATGACAATTTCGCTAAACTCTCACATGACTAAGAAGACCTTGCATGTGATGTGCTAATACACTGGTAAAGTGTTCAATTGCTCTCACCCCACAATGTTCTATATTCTCCTAAAGTTATTATTGAAATGCTAGCTAGTTGGTGCCAATACCTGAGACTTCAAGAAGTCATACAGTAAGATATAAGCAACAACAAGCTACTGCATGGCCTGTATTAAATGCCTTTGGTATGTACTGGCCCCTCCTCCCCGCCAACTTTACTCTTGCCCATTTGGGGCAGGGGGCTACGGTTCTGCTGCCTATGCACATTATCATACAATTCCAAAAGTTTGAGGAGCAACATGCAGTGTAACTTGATTCCCCCATAAATTAGCAAACTGCACTAATGTGCAAGGGTATATAAGATGGTAGTGGTGTGGTACAATGATTATCTTTGAATCACCTTAGTAAGTCAATACTGCATACTGGCCACTACACATGTACATGTACTATTACACAAATCTCAACATTCTCAGAATCTTTGTCTTAGCTGTATCTACTCACTAGTTACAGCTAGCATTATCTGATAGATAGCGGTATGTAGAGCTCCTTCCCAGATTTTTGGCCACATAATACAGCTGAATATACTAGTTGGAATTAGCCTCATTCCCAGACCTCCCGGTTTTACAGCGTTCACAATAATACACGGGAGCGGAAGACTGGCCGATTCCGTGTATTATTGTGAACGCAAATGGAGGATCAAAATGAGGCTAAGTTGGAATGAGAAGAGATGGAGAAATGTTTGATCCTGTGGAGGTCCTGGGAACAGGACTACATAAGTGCTACTGTATGTAGATATATAATACATCAATTATAAAATTAATATGTACACACTAAGCTAGTATCATGAAGCAACAACTCTGTCAATCAAACTTAAAGTTATACACACATGCATGTATGTCAATGTCACTGATGAATGTTAGAGTGGCTTATGGGAAGCACTGGGAGAAGAGGATACACTTATTCTTCCTCTCATCAATCACCTTCCCCCTGGGACACTGACAGTGAGGCACACACTGCAGTGTACAGATGGGGTTAGGATTGGTGCAGGTAGGCGGGCAGGCTGAGCCACAGCGAGTAAACTGTTGGCCTTCAACTGAACACTCTGGAATGTGTATATGGAAAAGAGAAATATAATGCATGCTGTGCCCGTCATCACTCATTGTTATAATGCATGCTGTATCCTGTCATCACTCATTGTTATAATGCACGCTGTATCCTGTCATCACTCATTGTTATAATACATACTGTATCCTGTCATCACTCATTGTTATAATACATGCTGTACCCATCATCACTCATTGTTATAATACATACTGTATCCTGTCATCACTCATTGTTATAATACATGCTGTACCCGTCATCACTCATTACACAGTTAAAAATAGGGTGCAACAGTACACCCTACCCAATGTGTAACCAAACTCCCTGCCTTGAAAGGGTGTTCAGTTAACACTTTATGGTGTCATATGTACACCTGGTGAGTGTGAGTAGCACATGTATGCACCAATATGGGGTTTACTATTAACACCATTGCATTGCAGTCAACCAAACCATTCATATCTAGATTGGTTGTCAGTGAAGATCCAGTGTTTCACCTTGGATTGACTGTCAAGAGATGTTTTGAGTCAGACTGGAAGGGAAGTTGCACCTTACAGAACAATGTCGCCCATTTATCGAATTGCAATACTCCAACTAGTTCAATGGAGTGTGATGTCGATAAATTTATCCACTCTACCAAATTAATGGAGCTGTTTGATACCAATTTAGCATTATTCAAAATTGAAAATGTGCATGAGTTATAAGCCAATCAGTGTTATGCATAAGTGGCAACTGTACCTACATTATTTTAAGAACACTCACTCTAAAATCAAGACAAGCATCAGATTATGAATGCACACACCAAATGGGACTGTTTGATACCCATTTTCTCTAGTTTGGTCAAGTATTAGCTGTTTCAGGTCTGAAAATACTTTAGTTGTAAGTAACCGATACGTACAAGTGGTAAAATGACAACCGTACCTAGACTATTTTCAGAACACTTACTCCAAAAGTAAAACAAACATCATATTATGAATGTACACACCAAATGGGACTGTTTGATACCCATTTTGTCTAGTTTGGTCAAGTATTACTTGTTTCAGGTCTGAAAACGTTAGTTGTAACTAACCGATATGTACAAGTGGTAAAATCACCACCACACCTGTACTATTTGCAGGACACTTACTCCAAAAGTAAAACAAACATCAGATTATGAATGTACACTCCAAATGGGACTGTTTGATACCCCCCATACATGCTGTACCCGTCATCACTCATTGTTATAATACATGCTATATATCCCCTGGCTCTCATTGAGGACAGAGTGTGCTGCATATGAATATATGCTAGTTGGAATGAGAAGAGATGGAGAAATGTTTGATCCGTTGTTGTGCACATGAAAGTATTTTCTCAGGCCACCCATCCCATGCATGCATGGAAAATAGAGCCAAATGTCATACACATCTGATATTTGGCTCTAACCTCGGCAGGCTAGGTGAAGAACAGTCAAGGAAAGGTGAAATCTTGTGTACACACAACAGATAGAAATTTCCATTTTTCACCACAATCATGACATTATAATTGATCACTCATCTCTCATTCTAAGACATAATCACTTCACAGCAGTGGCTATACTATCCTTTTGTAAATGAAGCAAACTGAAGTTGTAGGGAGACTGAGGTAGGTGAGTGTTGATTGGTGTCAGCATCAAAACACCAATTTGTGTGGGATTATTTGGTGTGAGTTTGTGAAGCCTTCAGCTGTACAACCAATTTGCAAAATTTTATTTTTACCCCAACCTAATTTGCAGGCATATACTGCAAGTATTCATCAAAGACAGGTGGCAGTGAAGGATTGCGAATGCTACACAACCATAAGAGACAAAAAAAAAATTGTTGATCAGTCACTGCAAATTTTATGTGCCCAGTTTTGATGATAGAATAGCCGCACTTACTGCAAGACTTGGTCACTTCATTGCCCTCATCATCAAAGAACCTTGCATTACAGCCTCCACAGTAATCACTGATGCACCTTGCTTCTGGGTGGGTGGGGCATGTGGTCACCTGACAGGGATCCACAAAGCAGTATACTCGGGGCTTGTCTGGAGGACAAGTCGGGAGAGGGGCTATGGGAAAAGAGATTTTTATCCTTGAAATGTTGGTACAGTGGGGGTTAAAACCAGTTGTCATAGTTGGAAGTTAAAACTTGACAAAATGAGAAACCTATAGTCACACATTTCTATTTGAGGAATAAAACAGGAACTGAAAATGTTATGCACTACACTAATTAAGTTTTCAACTGAAAACAACTATACACAATATACTTGAGTATATAATGTCCACTAGAATGTGCACCATCAAACTCAACAAAACTCTCTTACATAATATTTGAAAAGCAGAATTGAAACACAGAAGTGACTTCATTTTTTATATAAAACTTACGGCAAGCAATCTCTGTGCATACAATGACTCTTGGTCGAATACACGTGCTGCAGTTGATAGGAAAGTAAAGTGCACACTGACAGAAAGAGCTTGAATTTGGTTTCTGACATGACCATTATGTGCTAGGTGCATAAACCCAGTTACTGGCTATTGACACCAAAATATTGGATGGCTATTCTAGACGTGCATAGTGCTGGTACAGTGCTCCAGAGCAAGAGAGCCAAGTTTTTTATTTTGAGTTTATGGGAGGGCACAACAAGGACGGTTTATGGGAGGGCACAACAAGGACAGTTTATGGGAGGGCACAACAAGGACAGTTTATGGGAGGGCACAACAAGGACGGTTTATGGGAGGGCACAACAAGGACGGTTTATGGAAGTGGACAACAAGGACAGTTTATGGGAGGGCACAACAAGCATTTGTACAGTTTTGTGGGAAGTCACATGCTGTCACATGACCTAGATGTGTCACTATGGCTTCACTTTGTGAACTGACTTGAGAAACACTTTCTAGTTGCAATCTCTTCAGCCAGCGCTGGTTAAGAGATGAAAATTTAACTGAACATACCCCATCTCAAGATGCACAAATTATGAGAGTTCGAAATCCCATACCTAAAACATGTGGTGAATACGTACTCAGCAAAATGCTTGTTTCAAAGGTGTAAAGCTATTCAGTTACCAACTCACTATCCGTTAATAGTTAAGATCCCAAACTTGCATAGTGTGTGGCCAATGCCCTAGTAGCAATAATGCTACATTGCAAATTTCAACCTTCAGGTACCTTCCAATCAAAACAGTAAGCAATATGCATTTTGGGGCTCAGGAAGCTCTCAACGAGGGCTTCTAAAAGTTGGCTGAGTTGCTCTGCATGGAGTACTGTAGACTATACGTAGTTTACCATGTGTTGCACCCATCTCCAGCTGGGAACCTCTGTCCCACTTTGTACACCTTGCTTCCCCTCCGGCACACTGGAAGGACAGTTAGCACATACATGCCCACAGCTATTGGAACAACACTTTTGATCAGGTATGCATTGCTAACTGCACTGATACAATGCTCAGCTAAACAGAGTTGTATACAATGGTACTTAAACATGTCTATTAGAATGGGAACCCTTTCTATCTGTGAAGCTGCCCTATAAATGGAAGTATTGAAAGTATGATTAAAACAAAGAAGAAAGAAACAGGAAGGAGTAATAATCAAAACACAGAAGAAGATGGTGACTTGTAGTTATGATCAATTTAACGTAAAACATACCACAAGCTCTCTTTGTGCAGATAATGATGCCCGGTCGCACACAAGTACTGCAGCCAAGAGAATTAAGGAATAGCCATATAAAAAAGAGACATGCTTATTTTAGATAGCAATTTACATTATAATTATACTGATTGTGAAAGTTTACCATGTGTTGCAACCATCTCCAGCTGGGAAACTCTGTCCCACTTTGTACACCTTGCCTCCTCTCCGGCACACTGGAAGGATAGGTACATAGCTTGCAAGCTTACATACATGCCCACATCCATTGGAACAACACTTGTGACCAAGTGTCCAGTGCTACAAATGCACGATTACACTGCTCAAGTAAACTGAAACAGCTGCATACAATGGTACTTAAATATGTCTCTATTAGCCCATTTAAATCTGTGAAGCTGTCGTATAAACGTAAGTGTTTGAAGTATGATTGAAACAGAAGAAAGAAACAGGAAAACTCAAGACACAGAAGAAAATGGTAATGGTAGTTTTGATGATCAAGTTTAGTTGTAAAACCTACCACAAGCTCTCTTTGTGCAGACAATCACACCTGGTCGCACACAAGTACTACAGTCAAGAATGAAGTTAACTATATCAAAAGACTAGCCATACACAAGAATGAAATGCTTATCTTTGGATCCAAAAGAGTGACACACTTATTTTTGATAGCAATTTGCACATATGCCGGCAGACAATAGTTGTGAAAGTTTACCATGTGTTGCAACCATCTCCAGCTGGGAACCTCTGGCCCACTTTGTACACCTTGCCTCCCCTCCGGCACACTGGAGGCACAGTTGGACTCACTGCAACCTTGCACACATGGCCACAACCATTAGAGCAGCACTTTTGACCACGTGGGCAACTGTCATCACCAGAACACAGCTCAACACAGATACCAACTGAGCCAGGAGGGAGTGGAGGGCACACAAGTGGTGAAGGGACTGTGGAAGGTTTGAATAAGTAAAGAGTAGGATTAAACAATCTGTCATTGAAAATATTGATGTATAGTAACTAAAGTACAACACAAATTGTGTTGTTTCTCCATTATGAAGATTGTTAATCAATTAGAGGGGGAAGAGGGTACACGTGTTGGAGGGTGGCTGTTGGAAGACACACAGAACCTTTACTAGCTAACTAATTACAAAACTCAGAACGGACAGACTATATAATCTCATTTTGTGGAATTGGACCAATGTTATAACTAAATGTGTCAGTAGTCATCCGGGTGAAAGTGAATAATATTTGCGACACCAACATTTAGAGCCATATACTATATACTATACTAAGGATACCTGACATTCCCCGCAAAAATGTTTCCGATTTCAATTTAGAAACAGAAGACAATTTATGCCACTGAAAACATTATTAATTTTGTTATAGCAATATCTCTTAATGGGGTGTGTAGACAAGGTTTGTCTGATTGGCACATTCCATTACTGAGACCAACTCTACAGTGACAAGGTGGGGCACATACACATACAGCAACACCCAACTGTCAATTTCAGTATAGAAGACACAACATGAGGTAAGGTCGCAAAACTCAACACACATTTGTTTATTGCAATAAAACTTGCTCATGTCAATGGTAGAAAGTGATATGCGTAGCCATGTACACGTGTGCCTGGCTAACATGCAATCATCTAAAGTAGCAGTATCATATATGCAGGTAATACATACCTGGGCATCTCAGACAGCACTGTCCTGGTGGAGGGGGCAGTGGATTAGTGCAGGGAGGCAGAGCACACAGCACAAGTCTGCAGTCAATGGGGTGTGGAATGAAGACTTGTAGGTATGTGGGGGGATATGTGGGGGAGAAAAATCAATGATTGCGGTTAGTGTGGTTATTGACATGACTCTATCGTACAAATGGCACCTTTATGCAGCTGGAAAATGTACACTAACATCAGGAGCACACCATTGTGCTTAGCTAAGTGTCAAAAATAAATACACAATCTTCATTGTAATATCATAGTCATGTTTGCGGTACTAAAATTAGATGTTCACATACAGAGCAACAACTCCACATGTACAGCATATCACTCAAACATGGCAAATTTCACAATTGGCTATACCATTCTACAAAACTACTACCATCACATGCATTATCACAACCAGGCCAATCTAAGCCACTATGTAATTACTACCTGCTGCCAGTGAAGGCCTTGCCACTGTCAGCAGCACAGTAGCTGCAATAGCAAAATCCATGATAACTCCGAGGCTTGATACCAGCATCTATTAGCTATATCTATTGCAGCTTTAGTTACTTTGGAGAACCAGGTTTATTGCATTCAAGTGTCTTGCAGGTAGCTATATAGCTACCAAACGTCACAACATAACATGTCACATGCATGACTGTTTGTACTACAAGGCACTTAGCAGCTAGTGACAGGCATGGACTGTGGAGGTTAGTTGTGGGTTTTCATTAATTACTATGTAATATGACTGTGCAAGAATGTGATTTACATATAGTTTAGTAATGCTATTTCTCTATCAGTGCAAACAAAGCCCACACATCTGTGGTAGCCTACTACTAGAATGTTGTTCGGTTTCAATCAATGTAATTCTGGGTACAAGAACGATACTTAACCCTTTACACCCGATGCGCATGCGCACAATAAACACGTGATTACGAGAGAAGCAAGATAAAAAATGGCGATTTTGTACTATGTTGATTCGTTACGTTATATCTTGTGAACTAGCAGAGTTCAACAATCGGTAGTTAGGCTTAGTTTGGTTGAAAACAAACCTACTTTACTCGGGAAGTAGTCATACGAGTTGGCAATAAGATACAGCGGTGGAAGCGCGGGTATTCGCTACGTATTGGAAAATGACTGGAAATCCGTGGCAAAACTTCCAGCGAAGGTACGTTTTCACTGTTGTTTAGATGATTAGCGAGAACAAATTCGGTAGGGCCAGTAGCGCGTGGGAAACCAGCTGTTCTGTGGCAGTACTAAGTATAACATGATCGAACGGTAAACTTCGAACGCGATTTCCGGGGAAAGTCCCTATAGGATGGCCCAGCTAATTATGCTTTATTTGACTTCCTGCGGCACATACTAACTATATACTACGTAGCCGCGGGGTATAGAGCGCTAACCGCTCGATAGTGGCCATGACGACTATAGTCGTCATTCGGAATTAACGTACCTATATTCATGACGACTATAGTCGTCATTCGGGTATAAAGGGTTAAACTGGGAGACTAGAGAGATACTATTATACATAACTAAATATAGAACAGTAACAATAGAACAGTGACATCATTACAAAGTATAAATGTAGGCAGATTTACAATGCCAGCTGCAATCCCAACCCAGTATATATGTAATAAAGTTTTATATTTTCATCAGTTCTAAAGTCAAGACTTAGTAGTCCAGTTATGCCCTTTTTACTTGCTCATGATGTCACCTTCATTTCAACATACTGCACTGATATGGATGTGAACCCAAATACAATTTTCTCCATACGATTAGCAGGCAGCAGTAATGTACTTTGGAGTGCCTTAACATAACTAAATATAGAGCGGTAACAATACAACAGTGACATCACTACAACATTATTTTCTATTTACAAAGAGCCATTGCATTCTACTGTTAGCTAATATGGAACTGTAGAAGACTCTCTTGCATTCCAGAATGGATAGCGGTTTAGTACAAGAGATCAAGCAAATGTGCATGGTGGTATAGTAACTGTCACATTTCAAACCTGAATGGCCTCTACCATGGTGGGCCACACTCATCCAATGCTGACGGTGGAACTGGCAAGATGGAAGGGGAGACTATTAGCTGCTTCCTCAATTTTACTGAGATGAAACTGAGGCAATATTAAGTGACTGTTGCAGATTTCGTACTCATATATAGTAGTTCTACAAAGAAAGCAATCATTATTATTCCATACCATAATAACAAAGCGTTGAAATTGAGAATGTTATAACAATGGGTTGCATGCCTACAAAATGAGGATGAAGTAAAAGGTTGAAAATGTTGTCAATGATTGAGTTAAAAACTATCAAGTCATGAATAGCTGCTGGTAGACGTAGCAGCATTACTTCGTAGCCATTGCTTGCCTGCATGACACATTTCATTCCTGGGCCAAGTCAAGTTGACTAATTGTGGCACATGCACATTCAGAATGGGAGCAGAACATGTAGAGGAATTGGATTCTCTGTAGAATGAAAGTAAAATTGTGCAGCTGATAATTAACAGCATTTCCATCTATACACTATGACAGGATGTGAATGGTGTTATACGACACCTTGTATGTTTATGAAACTAGTGGTGTTATAAGTAAACATCATTTGCCTTTAATATTGTACACTAAGACAAGTTTGCTGACTGCTCCCAAAGTATAAATGTAGGCAGTTGTACAATGCCAGCTGCAATCCCAGTCCAGTATAATTTGTGTAACAAGACTTAAAAAACATTAAAAATGTAAAAAGATTTAGGGATGGCATGCCAAAAAGTATGCAAACAAGGTAGGGATAATGCATGAAAGCGAAGGTCAACATATTGGCAAAGCCCCATCCCTACATCTTTTTCACACTGCAGTTAGACAGCGTGCTTGAGTTGAGAGCTGAATCTGCACCCATCCACGCAGTTATGCTGGCCATTTCGCCTGTGTACTAGTCTCGCTTCCAGACCAATGACCGTGGTCTTTGGTCTGGGAATGAGACTTCGTGTACGCATGCGTACAAAACTAAAAATGGCGTCCTAAGCAATGGACAGCAGCCTCAGAGTGTTGTGAATGGCTTGTGTTGACTAGGGTGAATTTGAAGCTATGAAGACGCTGAGTGGTCGTAGAGCTCCACGCTGTGATAAGCATCAGTTTCGTGCTAAAATTACGGTGAGTGCTTGAACCGTTTTTGAGTTATTGTTGTTTGAACAAAAGTCGTAACGAAGAAAGAAAGAAAGAAAGAAAGAAGAATACGAAAAATGGTACTTTTGCTACCGCACACTTTTGCGTTTAGCTGTCTTCCGCGTGGCTTTTGGCCACTTATATGAGTCTTGCTGATCACAAAGGCACTCAAAGAGGAAGCATGGGCGCTTAAATAAGCTTTTAGCGTGTTTGTGGTGAAGTTATACGGCTTTTGCTTAAGTATTGCATATATTTCGCGTCGGCGCCATCCCTACATAGAGAGTCTACTGACTCTCTGATAAGTATAATAAAGTTACATCAGTTCAAAAGTCAAGACTTCGTAGCCCATTTGTGCCCTTTTTACTTGCTCACGGTGTTACCTTCATTTCAAGGTACTGCACTGATATGGATGCGAACCCAAATATCACAACTTTCTCCATACTATTAGCATGCAGCAGTAACGTATTTTGGAATACCTTAATGTAT
Source organism: Agelas oroides (assembly GCA_949130485.1). Taxonomy (NCBI): domain Eukaryota; kingdom Metazoa; phylum Porifera; class Demospongiae; order Agelasida; family Agelasidae; genus Agelas; species Agelas oroides. The sequence goes on from OX422184.1 coordinate 22,521,377, forward strand.
TTTTTCTGTTTAGTATATAGGCTAGCCTACTATACACTAATATAAAGGCCATCCCACCTTGCATGAATTGTAAGGCTCTGTGCTCTTAATTCATGCGTGTATACTGCAAACAACTGCAGTACACATTATATGTATACCACATCTAAATTACAACATGATGCTTACCAGTGTTCAAACATGTACAAGTCGTTAGGCCTCAACAATCATGGTAGCATTTTAGTTTTCAAGCATGCATACTGCATGGCATTGCCATGCAGCATGAGAGCAAAACAACGTATGAAAAATTAGGTGCATCTAGCTCTTCAATGGGTAATCACTTTCACAGTTACCTGTAATACCAGTTACATTTTCTGTGACACTTTGCTTTCTATACATGACAAGTAAATGTTTTAGGTAAGAAGAAAGTACAAAAACGTAAAAAGATGTAGGGATGGCATGCCAAAAAGCATGCAAACAAGGTAGGGATGATATCATAGTGAATGTAAATTTACAAAGCCTCATCCCTGCATCGTTTTCACACTAGTTTGCAACTGTAATGTAAAAAGATGTAGGGATAGATAGGGCTTTGTAATTTTACCTTCACTATTATATCATCCCTACCTTGTTTGCATACTTTTTGGCCATCCCTACATCTATTTACACTTTTAATGTTTTTAAGTCTTGTCTCTGTACTTTTGTCACCGATGTTAATCTCAGTTACAGTTTGACCTAAGCCTAAGAAGAACATTTCATTCACAACCCCAGAACATGAAACGGCATTGACAATTTAGTAGTGGTTTCAAGCATGTAATAACATTGCCAGCTAGAATCTGCCAACCACTCTGAGTCTCAGGAGCTCCGTACCAAACTTTTGAAACCAATCTCCTGAATTTCGATCACATGACGACTGCAGCACAGTAAACTATATTGACAACTGACCATCATAGCATCACAGTTTACTAAAGCTGTGAGTAGCTACTTTATTTAGTGTAACTATAAGTTGGCAGCTGAATGCAGCGCTTTACCTATGTGGTGTTCATAAACCTTCCCCACTACTACGGGAGGAGACCGTGCCAGCCGTGCGCGTGGTCAACTCGCGATTTCGCTTGTGCAATAGTCTCGTTCCCAGACCAATGATCGTGGTATTTGGCCTGGGAACGAGACTACATCCTATAGTCATCCTGAAGTCAACCAAGGAAGAGATACACAGGCTCTTCCTGCTTCTGGCAAACACAAAGCTTGCAAGCCACATCCTTCACGGCTTACGAGACTAGCAATATAGCTGAAATTTCCCGTACGACGCGTGAAACCCTACATCTCCTTGAATATACAATGGCTGTGAATTTTTGAGGAGGATTCAGTCTTCTGATTTTACGTCGATAGTCGCCAGGTCAACACGTGTAATGATCTACTGCATCACAGTGCTGCATATTACAGTCGTCAAGCCAATGCATCCCCTATTTAGCGCATATCCTCTACTAGGCGCATATCTGCTTACCACTTACACTTATAAGCGCATACGCTTATTAACCAGAGTCTACAGTATGCGAATACGTACAAAATTAGAAAATGGCGTCCTTCGCAACGGACAGCAACTACAGAGTGTTGTGATGGAATGGCTTTATTGACCAGGGTGAAGTTGAAGCCATGAAGACGCTGAGTGGTCGTAGAGCTTCGCGCTGTGATGAACATCAGTTTCGTGCTAAAATGACGGAGATTACTTAAACTACTTGCGAGATATCGTTGTTGAACACAGTGGTCGTAACAAAAGAATAAAAATGGCACTTTCACTACCGCACACTTTCATGCGTTTAGCTTTCTTCCGCGTGGCTTTTGGCCACTTATATATTTGGCCTGGGAACGAGACTACATGTGCACATGCGTACAAAATTAGAAAAAGGCGTCCTTCGCAACGGACAGCAACCACAGAGTGTTGTGAATGGCTTTTATTGACCTGGGTAAATGTGAAGCTATGAAGACGCTGAGTAGTCGTAGAGCTCCGCACTGTGGTAACTGTGATGTTGACTGTCAGCTGAGCTAAATTTCTTTATGGATTTCACTTATCTGAACGAATTGACTTAGCTATCTGAGCACTTTCCAAGTCTACCATGAATGAAGGTGTTCAGATAACCAAGGATGCACTGTACTTGTCATGTACAGAAAGCAAAGCGTCACAGAAAAAGTAACTGGTAGTACAGGTAACTGTAAAAGTGGTTACTCAGTAAGGGGAGCACTACTATAGGACTACCTCCGTGTAACCCTTTCCTTGTCTGGATAAAAATTATTTCAATTCAATATCTTTAGCTATGAGCGAATATCCAGCTTCTCTTCAATAGTCAATCAGAGGCGTAGGAAGCAATTTCATTTTTGGAGGGGGGTCTGGGGGCATGCCCCCCATGAAAATTTGGAGTTTAAGACACTCTGAAATCGTTTCTAGGGCAATTCTGCAAGAGTTGGATGACATGCTGATTCGGTCTTTCGCGATCGGCGCTACAGCAATCACCTATACACTGCTGCTCTTGGGGTACAAAAGTAGCGGCACAACTGGGTTCACCAGTGCTGGACTCGACGGGTATCATCTTCAGCGCCAAAACAGTCTACTGCTATCCGCGCTGCATGCATGAATATTAATAAAGTCTCGAGGGTAAAACATTGGGGGAGGGTCCTGCCCCCCCCCCCCCCTGCCACCCCGGGTTCCTACCCCTATGTCAATAGCGTTGCTTTGATGATCGGAAGGCGCCATTTTGCAAGATTTCGCAATCACCACGACCCACGTGGCGTTTGTAAATATGGGTGTGGCTTGTGAACTGTTACGTTCGGATAATCGAGGTGTTGGATAATCTAGATTCGGATAACCGAGGATGCACTGTAAATGTTTGATGCAAGAAAGCAATATCCAAAGTATATTGCTTGTTAAGTCTTCTTGTCGTGCTCATTTCCTGTCGTATCAGTAGTCTCGCGTAGCCAGACTCTCGCAGGGAGGAGAGTCTGGTGAACTGCCCATATAGGACTTGTTCCAACACCCACCCCAACTGGGGTGGGCGATAAGTGCCTTCACAACCACAGCATTTATATTATGCAGCTAAAATAGTGACATGTCAAGTAAACGAAGCCTCACTCACACTAGATTATTGCGAAGCGATGTAAACTCTGTGGTGCGCAGCTACTTATCGCCCACCCCAGTTGGGTTGGGTGTTGGAACAAGTCTTATATGGGCAGTTTACCAGACTCTCCTCCCTGCGAGAGTCTGGCTAAGCAAGACTATCATATCAGTGTCACATACCACCTCATTGCTTTGCAAATGTCTGCCTACATTTATACTTTGGGAGCAGTCAGCAAACTGGTCTTAGTGTACAATCAAAGGCAAATGATGTTTAGTTAAACCTTATTAACCCCATTACTAGCCATGTCGACTGGGCTAGCTAGACTGTAGCAATGTAGCTATTGAGAAAAGCTAGAGAGAGACCTACTATGTGGTCTAGTATGTCTGGAAGATTTTATAGCACAAAAATTGATTTTTATTTCTTTTTTTTACAGATTGGTCTTGACTAGTTGTGAAACACTACAAGATTTTAGCAGGCATGCTCAGCCAAGAATTTAAGTCTCATACTACTTTACAGTGGTGGATCTAGAATTTGGAAAAGGGGAGTTCCAGTATGCGGTTACAGCGCGCGTAGGGTGCCTGCTAGGGGGGTGTGGGGGCATGCCCCCCCAGGAAAATTTTTTGATTTCTGACCTTCTGAGATCGTTTCTGGTGTATTCTATGGTAGTATATACGTGCATGTAGGCCATGCACGCATTGAATTCTTGATACAGGAGTTGACACACGTGCGTTATTGCTACTGTTGAAGCTGGAGTGCGTGGCTCCAGTGCGGGCGTAGTGTACGTAGTACGTTTGCGCGTTGTATTTTCGAAGGGAGCCCTTCAAAAGAGGGATCCGCTACTGCTTTAACTCTTTGCACGCGAAGTGCAGATATATATTATGCATACGTGATTAATTTAGCCTACGCGAAGTGCACATAAATCTGCACGGGATCTTAGGAAAAGCAGAACCGCGCAATAGTAAAGCCAAAGAAGAAGTTAGGGTAAATCCCTGTCTATTGAGTAGTAATAAGTCTAGGCCACACCTTTCCACTTACGTTGATCTCATAAAAGGCAGGAAGGGGCGGTGCTAGTTCGCGAGTAATCGTGAATTTGACCAAGGGCTGCTAAACGCGAAGCTTTCTCTTCAACACGGGGAGCAAACGGCCTCCAGTTTTCACTCAAGGTTGGAGTACTACCTTTGGATAACTTGGAAATCGGCTGGGAGAGAGTCTGGTGACACTCGCATATTGAGTTGGTGTTGCCCTGTCAGCAAGTCAATAGGTAATTAAGTAGGTGCGAACAAGTGTGCGATTGACAAGGAAGTCATGGAAGTGACATTAAAGCCAGACTCTCAAACGGTAACTCACTTATGGTCAATTATCGCCCCCAGAAATTCCTGGGGCTGTTAGCACCAACTCAATATGCGAGTGTCACCAGACTCTCTCCCGCTTTTCGTGTGAGAGTCTGGCTCCGCGAGACTATTCGAATCGCTGGTAAGCTACGATGTAAAGCCGCAGATAATGGCTTCAAACAAGTACAAATTGCTTACCTAGCAGTGATCAGCTATTTAGATAAACTAATCCAGCCTAGTTACACGCTGTCTACGCACTGGCACTGCCCAGGGCTTGCTATAGGCAACGCTTTCCACTTTGACCTCAGACTGATAATATTAATTTCCGCGTTAATAAACTGTAATGTACAAATCATTTCCGCGTGCAAAGAGTTAATGGCTGAATGCATGATGGGATTACTTGCAATTGAAAGAATCCAAGTCGTTTCCACAGATACTTGCAAACAGCATGAACAAATGACACTATCATCTTTCAGCTTCATTAAAATCATGTTATCAGAGACAACTCTTACTGACTAGAGTCTGCATTGTGAAAGGAATCAACAATCTGAAGCATTTATTTCAAGATGATTTGAAAAATTTAGCAAATTCTTTCATATCACTTTTCCTATGCAGAAAAAGTGCAATGTACAATTTTCACTAGAAAATATGTGCTCCATGGCAAGAAAAAAAAAATGGTCAGTACATGCATATCGTAAATCGGTTTAGCTATGCATTGCTTATCCTTTTTCAGCATTTTGTCTTGGGACTAAAGGACAATCAAAAGGTTCCACCATCTGTTTCTTCTCTGTGTTCTTTGTCTGGCTAACTTTTGTATATCACCTTCTTGTGTCCAGTTTTATTTTGCATTACACTTTGTGCTCACAGTTCTTTTATTTTGAGCATTTAAAGGCTAAACCCTACGAATTACATTAAATGAAACTACTTTACTAGTTACACTAACTGCACATAAGAGTAACTAGTGTACTCCTTTAAGTGCTTACCATAACTCCATACAGGAGTAAAAATTTTACTCCTTGGGGGGTTAAATTTGCCCGGCTGTCGGAACTCCTTCAAAAGAGTAACTCTTACTCCTTTCTTTTAACAGTGTACATCTCACAGGCAGTTGTATGCTACATGTTCATACAGATATCTTTTACTTCAAATTTGTAACAAAATCTATACTCTGGTATGCTTAATCTGTAGCATGAAACAAATTGCTCATTATGTGCAATTATACCTACAAATCCCACAGGCAAAATTATATTGACTGATACATTTTCAGACAGATGTTTAAGTAACAAAATCCTTGTTAATATACTATGGTATGCATATTTTGTACTAAGAAACAAATTGCTCATTATGCGAAATTATACTTACTAATCCCACAGCCATAAATATGTTTACTGATACGTGTTCAGAAAGACTTTGAGTATCAAAATTCTCGTTAATATACTATGGTATGCGTATTCGGTGATAAGAAACAAATTGCTCATTATATGCACTTATACCTACAAATCCCACAAGCAAAATTCTATTGACTGATACGTGTTCAGACATCTGTTTCACACTTTAAGTGGGTAACAAAATCCTCGGTATTACACTATGGTATGCAATTCTGTAATATGAAACTAATTGCTCGTTACGTGCAATTATACTTACAAATCCCACAAATTATATTGACTGATACGTGTTCAGCAGGTGTTTCACACTTTAAGTAAGTAGCAAATCCACGTTAATATATTATGGTATGCGTATTCTGTAGCCAATAACAAATTGCTCATTATGTGCAATTATATACCTACAAATCCCACAGGCAAAATTATATTGACTAACATCTGTTCAGACAGATGTTTCACACTTCAAACAACAAAATTCTCATTAATATGCTACTGTTTTAGCGGTACCTATCAAGGTGCACCCACACTTTGCTAGCTGCAGTAGGCCCAAGGGCACCACTAAACACCTTTGGTATACCAAATCATAACGCCACATTACAGTTTAATGACATTGCTATAGAATTGGGTTTACCTGTATTGCAAATGATAGAAACTGAGAAAAGGACTAATTATACATTCCTTGTGCAATTATGTTACTATGCAATCAAGGAATAGAAATAGTATAAAAACAAGTGACAACTAAATGATAGACAGCAGACCCAGTTGTGCAATGAATTGAAGATCCAAAAGTGATAGAACCAGCCGTGTGGTCTAAAAAGCAGAATGACTTCTTTTAATCTGCTAGTTGCAGTCTTCACTGTGAGCTGTGTTGCTCTTTCCACTGGTAACCTTCACAACACAACTGCTCTGTCCTATCCAGCCAGAGTGTTCAACACTATACAGGGAGAGTGCCCTTCTGATGCACAGCGTGAGATGGTCATGGCTGAAGTGAAGGAAGACATCCGCAACCTTCTACCTCTGTTTCTGCCCATTCGTAAGTGGATCCATCTAATGTGCAAGTTACCTAATACTGACATATATATGATGGTGCATTGCATGAGGCGATTTCACATGCCCAGGAAAGGTAAGTGATATGCTGATATTGTAAGACGACAGAAGCATTCATCAAATACCAAGTATATTGCAGTACACTTGACAGCTATGTTGTTACAGTGTGGCACTAACTAGGTAGGCCTTGGCGAATTATGAGCATAACTGTACTGTTGAGAAATTTTCAACATTAATTTGCTGCAAAGGGAACAAAGAAAACATGATAAAAAAACTGTAACGGTGTAACACAAACTTCAGTTTAACATTATAAAGCAGATAACCTCTTTGTACTTGAGACACTTGCAGGTCAGAGCTCATGAATAATACTATGAGCATAACAAACAATTCTTGAAAACATAATCAAAACAGTTAGGAGGTTTGGAGCATAGCATAATAGGCACCAATTTATCGCATAATTCACCAAGGCTAATACGTTAATGCTTTAGCCTAGTATTTTATGCTGTAAAACACTTTTCCCCATTATTTTTCCAAGTGTTCTCAGATATTCAAAAACATAACAAATGAAATCATTTGACAGTACATCAGTTATAGCTGCATGGTCTCACAGTAAACAATGTAGTGCTATGCCAACTATCATAAATTTTATGGTTTGAAGGATTCTTACTTTGTCTTGTTTTCTACCAAAAAATGCTCTGAAATTGCATCATTTGGAACATTTTATCATCACTCAGGAGTGTATAATGATTGTAAGGATGCATTACCTGCTCTCTCATGTAGGAGTTTCAGAATATCAGCCAATTGGAAACCCCATGTACAGTGACTGCAAGAATGCCTCAGCTCGAGGCCAGACTACCAGTGGAGTCTACACCATCCAACCAGACAATCAACCAAGATTCCAAGTATACTGTGACATGGAGACAGATGGTGGTGGGTGGACAGTATTCCAGCGCAGAATGGACGGATCTGTTGACTTCTATCGCTACTGGACTGATTATCAGCAAGGCTTTGGAAACGTAAGTGGAGAATTCTGGCTGGGGCTGGACAAAATACATCGTCTGACATCTACTCCAACTGAGCTGCGAGTTGATATGCAAGATTTCGAAGGAAACTCAACGTATGCACAGTACACAAGTTTCAGTGTAGGAGATTCAGCATCCAAGTACATTCTATCAGTATCAGGATACAGTGGAACTGCAGGGGACTCTTTTGGAGGCCATAATGGACAGAGGTTTAGTACAAGGGATCAAGACAATGATGCTTGGGGTCACAGCTGTGCACAGCACTACAAAGGTGGCTGGTGGTATAGTGCTTGCCACCATTCAAACCTCAATGGTCTCTACCATGGTGGACCACACTCATCCTATGCTGATGGTGTGAACTGGTACACGTGGAGGGGCCACCATTACTCCCTCAAATTCACTGAGATGAAACTAAGAGACTAAGAACTGAGGTGATTGGTTACACATTTGATAGTTACACATGTGTAGCTATATGGACTAGTACGTACTTCCTAGATTTGAGTTACTTGTGCAGTACAATTTTTGTACACAGGGCACATAGCTAATTACAGTATCCCTGACAGTTAACCCTTGTACAAAGCTCAGTCGCCTTTGAGTTTTCAATTTAGTTGTCTGTAAAATGTGATTTTGAAACTGCTTTCTCTTTAGCTCATAGGTTCTGCAGCAATTGTAAACACATACTTGTTAAGTTGTGCTGTTAGCAATGTCTTTGGACTGTGGTAGTGAATTTGCATGTCATGCAGACAGAAGTTCACATAACAAGAACTACCTTTCCTAAACGATCACCATTTTCTAGTATCTGAAGGTATCCACTGGAGTGCATGTCCATCTAATTTCCTCACACTTGGTGTCTATAGTGGACCCAACACTTATGACCCCTTCTTTCTTGTCAAGGCATATACTGAAAATATGCCCATTGGCAATGAACTTTAATTGCATGGCTCCTTAATTAGGGGGGTGAGCACATGATTTATAATATCTCCTCCAAAAATATGCTCGCTTCACACGCAAGAAGTCTAGCCTTATACGTGTACACGTGGTGTTGTTCCCATCTTGTTTGCCTGGTTTTTGAAGGTTCCATCCCTACATGCACTTGTTTTCATTCCAAAAACTTTTTTGTGACCTTTTCACCAGTTTTGTGTGCATATGGTCCATTATTGATGTTATCAGCCTCTTAGTTGAGCCATGGACACAGTGCAGTTTTTAATTTTAGCAGAGGGACATAAGTTAGGTTTACAGCATTGTGGTGCAAAGTTTTTGCAATGCTTTTGCAAAGCTTTTGCTGACTTTGATGTTGCTTATTTAGCTGGATGTCCAGCGAAAGAATCTTCGGTACCTACCACTAAACAAGAAGCCTCCCAGGTGCACCACCAAGATGAGACAACAGCGAGTCTGCGAGAGACATCACATCAGTTTGCCCACCTTGTAAATTTTGTGATAACTCCACCCATTAAGCCACACCCCAATTTGCTTAGTAATTAGAATATTCATAGGTCTGTGTGAATGCCAACCAAATGCTGGGCTCCTCACTCAAAGCAAGCCTTAGGCAGGGAGTAGTCCCGCCCTTTCTGTAGTAGGTCCGCCCTTTCTGTATTAGGCCACGGGTCAGGAGTTCAAAGGGGCCAAAACCCATGGTCATGCGATGACCAGAAGGGGTACTCTCCTGAAGACCAGTGCTTTTTTTTAGCATATCTCCCCCCCCCCCCCCCAAAATTACTGCCCCACCCATTTAGCCTTAAACGCCCCACCCATTTAAGCCATAAATACCCCATCCCCATATCCTAGTATGTTCACCCATTTAAGCCATAAATGCCTCATCAATTTAAGCCATAAATACCCATATCCTAGTATGTTTAACTTCACACTTTACATGTGTATGTATGTGTGGACATAATGAACATCGATGTGCCAGCTGGTGTTGGTGCTCCCCCACTCGACACACAACACTTGTATGATTCATAAATCCATGATCCAAGGTTGCCCTTTGAAGCAGATGTATAACTTAATACAAAGATAATGACTTCCTATTCTTTCATCACTCAGTGTATAATGATTGCATAGATGCTTTGGCATAAGGCTGAACTACCAGTAGAGTCTACAGTATCCAACCAGATGATCAGCCAAATAGCACTCTGAAGCCATGCTATCACATAGCATCCAATGTTCTTTATTTACAGTGCGAGGCAAGTGTTATAAAGTGTTATAACGTGCAAACTTTTTATAAACCTTATTAATGCCAAAATACCAGAGATGCGCTAAAGCACAACAACAGTAAACCTGTCAATAGTTACATTTTAGCAACACTGAATGAGCTTTGATCCGCATGCTCTGAGAATGAATCTGAAGACATCCTGGGACATAATGAACTCATAGAACTTACATCAGTATCATTCAGTCATCAGCTGATGCTTTGGACTTTATTTTTTCATAGCTGATATAAGATTACAACTCAGCAAGCTGCAGCATGCAGTGTCAAATGTTTCAGTGTGAGTTAAAACACAATTGCGAGAAACGTCCAGGAGGGAAAGCTGGAGCGTAACACGGCATCACTTTAGTCAGGTCTACATACTGGCCACTATACATGTACATGTATTATTATTATACAAATCTCAATAGTCTCAGAATCTGTGTCTTAGCTGTATCTGCCCACTAGTTATACAGGTAGCATTATCTGGTAGATAGTAATATGTAGCCTCATTCAAAGGCTCCTTCCCAGCATATAATACAGCTGAAAAGCAGGGGAGGATCCTGGGAGCAGGACTACATAAGTACTACTGTATGTAGATATATTATTTCTATTTTATGTACACACTAAGCTAGTATGAAGCAACAACTCTATCAATCAAACTTGCAGTTATACACATATGCATGTATGTCAATGTCACCGATGAATGTTGGAGTGGCTTAAGGGAAGCACTGGGAGAAGAGGACGCACTCATTCTTCCTCTCATCAATCACCTTCACCCTGGGACACTGACAGCGAGGCACACACTGCAGTGTACAGATGGGGTTAGGGTTGGTGCAGGTGGGAGGGCAGGCTGAGCCACAGCGGGTAAACTGCTGGCCTTTAATTGGACACTCTGGAATGTGTATATGGAAAGGGAAATATAATGCATGCTGTGTCCCGGCTCTCACTGTTATAATACATGCTGTACCTGTCACTACTCATTGTTATAATGCATGCTGTATCTCCTGACTCTCATTGAGGACAGGGTGTACTGCGTATGAATATACTATAGTTAGAAGCAGAGACAAGGCAAAAAATTTTGATCTGTTATTGTGTACAGGAAACTATTTTCTCCACCCATCCCCTAGAGAATAATTATAGCCAAGTGTCATACACATCCGATATTTGGCTCTATCCTCGGCAGGTTAGGTGGAGAACAGTCAAAGAAATGTGAAATCGTGTACACACAACAGAAATTTCCATTTTACACCACATGAGATGCATTCTAGTTGATCAATCATCTCTCATTCTAAGACATAATCACTTCACAGCAGTGGCTATACTATCCTTTTGTAAATGAAGCAAACTGAAGCTGTAGGGAGACTGAGGTAGGTGAGTGTTGATTGGTGTCAGCATCAAAACACCAATTTGTGTGCGATTATTGAGTTTGTGAAGCTTTAAGCTGTACAACCAATTTGCAAAATTTAATTTTTACCCCAACCTAATTTGCAGGCATATACTGCAAGTGAACATCAAAGACAGGTGGCAGTGAAGGATTGCGAATGCTACACAACCATAAGAGACAAAAAAAATTGTTGATCAGTCACTGCAAATTTTATGTGCCCAGTTTTGATGATAGAATAGCCGCACTTACTGCAAGACTTGGTCACTTCATTGCCTTCATCATCAAAGAACCTTGCATTACAGCCTCCACAGTAATCACTGATGCACCTTGCTTCTGGGTGGGTGGGGCATGTGGTCACCTGACAGGGATCCACAAAGCAGTATACTCGGGGCTTGTCTGGAGGACAAGTCGGGAGAGGGGCTATGGGAAAAGAGATTTTTATCCTTGAAATGTTGGTACAGTGGGGGTTAAAACCAGTTGTCATAGTTGGAAGTTAAAACTTGACAAAATGAGAAACCTATAGTCACACATTTCTATTTGAGGAATAAAACAGGAACTGAAAATGTTATGCACTACACTAATTAAGTTTTCAACTGAAAACAACTATACACAATATACTTGAGTATAATAATGTCCACTAGAATGTGCACCATCAAACTCAACAAAACTCTCTTACATAATATTTGAAAAGCAGAATTGAAACACAGAAGTGACTTCATTTTTTATATAAAACTTACGGCAAGCAATCTCTGTGCATACAATGACTCTTGGTCGAATACACGTGCTGCAGTTGATAGGAAAGTAAAGTGCACACTGACAGAAAGAGCTTGAATTTGGTTTCTGACATGACCATTATGTGCTAGGTGCATAAACCCAGTTACTGGCTATTGACACCAAAATATTGGATGGCTATTCTAGACGTGCATAGTGCTGGTACAGTGCTCCAGAGCAAGAGAGCCAAGTTTTTTATTTTGAGTTTATGGGAGGACACAACAAGGACAGTTTATGGGAGGGCACAACAAGGACGGTTTATGGAAGAGGACAGCAAGCATTTGTACAGTTTTGTGGGAAGTCACATGCTGTCACATGACCTAGATGTGTCACTATGGCTTCACTTTGCGAACTGACTTGAGAAACACTTTCTAGTTGCAATCTCTTCAGCCAGCGCTGATTAAGAGATGAAAATTTAACTTGAACATTTCATTATGCACAAATTATGCGAGTTTGAAATCTCATGATGAATACGTACTCAGCAAAATGCTTGTTTCAAAGGTGTAAAGCTGTTACCAACTCACTATCCGTTAATAGTTAAGATCCTAAACTTGCATAGTGTGTGGCCAATGCCCTAGTAACAATAATGCTACATTGCAAATTTCAACCTTCAGGTACCTTCCAATCATAACAGTAAGCAATATGCATTTTGGAGCTCAGGAAGCTCTCAACGAGGGCTTCTAAATGTTGACTGAGTTGCTCTGCATGGAGTACTGTAGACTATACGTAGTTTACCATGTGTTGCAACCATCTCCAGCTGGGAACCTCTGGCCCACTTTGTACACCTTGCTTCCCCTCCGGCAGACTGGAAGGACAGTTAGCACATACATGCCCACAGCTATTGGAACAACACTTTTGATCAGGTATGCATTGCTAACTGCACTGATACAATGCTCAGCTAAACAGAGTTGTATACAATGGTACTTAAACATGTCTATTAGAATGGGAACCCTTTCTATCTGTGAAGCTGCCCTATAAATGGAAGTATTGAAGTATGATTAAAACAAAGAAGAAAGAAACAGGAAGGAGTAATAATCAAAACACAGAAGAAGATGGTGACTTGTAGTTATGATCAATTTAACGTAAAACATACCACAAGCTCTGTTTGTGCAGATAATGATGCCCGGTCGCACACAAGTACTGCAGAGAATTAAGGAATAGCCATACAAAAAAGATACATGCTTATTTTAGATAGAAATTTACATTATAATTATACTGATTGTGAAAGTTTACCATGTGTTGCAACCATCTCCAGCTGGGAAACTCTGTCCCACTTGGTACACCTTGCCTCCCCTCCGGCACACTGGAAGGACAGGTACATAGCTTGCAAGCTTACATACATGCCCACATCCATTGGAACAACACTTGTGACCAAGTGTCCAGTGCTACAAATGCACGATTACACTGCTCAAGTAAACTGAAACAGCTGCATACAATGGTACTTAAATATGTCTATTAGCCCATTTAAATCTGTGAAGCTGTCGTATAAACGTAAGTGTTGAAGTATGATTGGAACAGAAGAAAGAAACAGGAAAACTCAAGACACAGAAGAAAATGGTAATGGTAGTTTTGATGATCAAGTTTAGTTGTAAAACCTACCACAAGCTCTCTTTGTGCAGACAATCACACCTGGTCGCACACAAGTACTACAGTCAAGAGGGAAATTAACTATATCAAAAGACTAGCCATGCACAAGAGTGAAATGCTTATCTTTGGATCCAAAAGAGTGACACACTTATTTTTGATAGCAATTTGCACATATGCTGGCAGACTCTGATTGTGAAAGTTTACCATGTGTTGCAACCATCTCCAGCTGGGAACCTCTGGCCCACTTTGTACACCTTGCCTCCCCTCCGGCACACTGGAGGGACAGTTGGACTCACTCCAACCTTACACACATGGCCACAACCATTAGAGCAGCACTTTTGACCACGTGGGCAACTGTCATCACCAGAGCAAAGCTCAACACAGATGCCAACTGAGCCAGGAGGAAGTGGAGGGCAGACAAGTGGTGAAGGGACTGTGGAAGTGTTGAATAAGTAAACAGTAGAATTAAACAGTCTGTCATTGAAAAATTGATGATTATATGCTAACTAAATTACAACACAAATTGTGTTGTTTCACCATTATGAAGATTGCAAATAGAGGGGGAAAAGGGCACAAGCATGAGTGCTGGAGGAGGACTGTTGGAAGACACAGAGAACATTTACTACCTAAGTAATTACAAAACTCAGAATAAAAACTGAAAACTATATAATCTTATTTTGTAGCATTGGAATTATACTTGCCAATGTTTTAATTAAATGTGTCAGTAGTCATCACGGTGAAAGTGAAGAATATTTGGAACATCAACATTTAGAGCCATATACTATATTTGACATTCGAGGCAAAAATGCTTCCAATTTCAATTCAGAAACAGAAGAAAGTTTTTTCAATTTCTGGTGGAGAAGCCACTGAAAGCATTCTTAATTTTGTTAAAGCAATGTTGCTTAATGGGGTGTGTAGACAAGGTTTGTCTGATTGACACATTCCATTTCTGGGACCAACTCTATAGTGACAAGGTGGGGCACATAGACATACAGCAACACCCAACTGTCACTTTCAGTATAGAAGACACCACATGGGGTACTACATTATCCACTGATAGCTATATTGCATGCACTATGCATATGTAGACTTGATCGGTATCAGCCTTTACTCTCAAATTACGCATTGCAACTACAGATTGGAAAACTAAACACCCAAATTTGTTTATTGCAATAAAACTTGCTCACGTAGAAAGTAGTATGCATAGCCATGTACACATGTGCCTGGCTAACATGCAATCATCTACAGTAGCAGTATCATGTATGCAGGTAATACCTGGGCATCTCGGACAGCACTGTCCCTGTGGAGGAGGCAGTGGATTAGTGCAGGGAGGCAGAGCACACAGCACAAGTCTGCAGTCAATAGGGTGTGGAATGAAGACTTGTGTGTGGTGGGATATGTGGGGGAGCAAAATCAATGATTATGGTTAGTATGGTTATTGATATCGTACAAATGGCACCTTTGTGCAGCTGGAAAATGTACACTAATATCAGGAGCACACCGACTAAGTATTGTGCTTAGCTAAGTGTCAAAAATAAATGCACAATCTTCATTGTAATATCTGGTCATGCTTGTGGTACTAAAATTAGATGTTGACATACAGAGCAACAACCCCACATGTACAGCATATCACTCAAACATGGCAAATTTCACAATTGGCTATATCATTCTACAAAACTACTACCATCAATTGCATTATCACAACCAGGCCAATCTAAGCCACTATGTAATCACTACCTGCTCCCAGTGAAGGGCTTGCCACTGTCAGCAGCACAGTAGCTACAATAGCAAAATCCATAACTCCGATGCTTGATACCAGCATCTATTAGTTATATCTATTGCAGCGTCAGTTACTTTGGAGAACTTTTATTGCATACGAGTATCTTGCAGGTACCTATATAGCTACCAAACATCACAACATAACATGTCACATGCATGATTGTTTGTACTACAAGGCACTTAGCAGCTAGTGACAGGCATAAACTGTGGGGGTTAGTTGTGGCTTTTCATTAATTACTAGCTATATAATAATAACTGTGCAAGAATGTGATTTACATAATAATAGCCATTTCTCTATCAGTGCAGACAAAGCCCACACATCTGTAATAACCTACTGCTTGAATGTAGGTTCGGTTTCAATCAATGTAATTCTGGGTACAAGAACAAGACTTAAACTGAGAGACCAGAGAGAGACCAGAGAGAGACTACAGAGAGACTGACAAACTCATACTTAAATATTCATGAATCTTGTGCATACAAAGCTAAATACTGAACAGTAACAATACAACAGTGACATCACCGGAGCTACATTTTACACTTTGGGAGCAGTAAGCAAACTGGTCTTAGTGTACAATTAAAGGCAAATGATGTTTAGTTAAACCTTATAACCCCATTAGTTTCATAAACGTACAAGGTGTCGTATAAACTGTTGTAATAGCATTCACATTCTGTCACAGTGTATAGATGGAAATGCTATTATCAGCAGTTTATCAACTTGTAGTAGAAAAGAAACGTGGCCAATACAAGAAGTAAGTATCATTGAAATATCGGCTTACACCAAGTTCTTTAGAATTCCTTTATGCTTCACTATCTCGATCTCTACCCACCTGAAGGTCCCTCTCCACTGCCATCAGAAGGCACCCAGCATGTAGCGAAACCACCACCCAACTCTGGCCAGGGCCGATTGAGTGGGGCCAACATAAAACCAGCAGTGTCAGAACAGTTTTTAATTAGTTTGTAGTTACACAGTTTACCTTTCTGAGTTTCTAACTAGTTCCTCTAACCAAACTCTTTCTGCTAAACATTTTCAATGAAAGACAGAGCTGTGGTTACCAAAACCCCATTTGGTATGTCTACTGTTACAGGTTAATTTGTGTACTTTTGGTACATAGCTAACTAGTTGCACTACACATACTACTATGTAGCTGTCTGCTAACTAGTATAAATTTACATGATTTTTCCACATTCTCTTTTCTATTGTCCTTGCTGGAATTAGATCCTTTTGCTCTAAGCCAAAAAAGGCTTGATAAATTTAGGCAGACATAATTTTATAAGGTTTTCAGTTTCAGCTAATCTTAAGCAACAGAGGTGGTCTAAAATGTGCACAAAATATGCTATGCCTAAATTTAGGCACTTGTGTAATTTGTTTTATGAATGTGCCTAAATTTGGGCATCTATGTCAATTTTGAAGCAAATTATTGTATTTCTTGATAAAAGTTTGGAGAATGTGCTGCCTTCATTTAGGCAGTGTGCTAAATATTTACAAGATCTTACTTGACTTTGTACTTAGCTGAAGATTTTGCACAAAATATTCAGGATGGTACAAAAATAATGTGTTTGATACAGCTAAGTTTGAGGGGCAACATGCAGTGCCGAGCAACTTGAAATGAGAGGATAGGATCCACCATATGTAATTGTATCAACTGCTACATCTTTATAATTCTATGTACCCATGTATCTTTGCACCCTTCTCGGTCTGTATACCATATTAATAATAAATGATGCTATATAAGAGTGTAATATAGTGTGGTACAGTGATTATCTTGCAATTGTCTCATTTAGTATTGCATATATACACGTGTACACATACTATTACACAATTGTCAACAGTCTCAGAATCTGTGTCTTAATTTTATCCACCCACTAGTTATAGCTAACATTAGCTGGTAGATAGTGATAGTGGTAGACATGCAGTCTCATTCAAAGGCTCCTTCCTCCTCTGGTCTTCGGATGCATAATGCAACCAAAAAGCTGGGGAGGAGCCTGCTGGGAACAAGGCTATGTAAACAAACAGATACACTAAGTATCAGCAGCAATTCTTACAATCAAACTGCAGTCTTACACACATGCATGTATGTCAATGTCACTGATGATTATTGGAGTGGTTAATGGAAGCACTGGAAGAAAAAGACACACTTCTTCTTTCTCTTGTTGATCACCTTCCCCTTGGGACACTGACAACGAGGCACACACTGCCGTGTACAGATGGGGTTAGGGTTGGTGCAAGTGGGAGGGCAGGCTGAGCCACAGCTGGTAAACCGCTGGCCTTTAATTGGACACCCTGGAATGTAGCAGAAAAGAGAAGGAACATTAATGCGTACGGTAGCTCCTATCTGTCATCGAGAAGTATAATTTTAATGCCTACTCTACCTACCATCTCTCATCAAAGAGAGAGTGTACTACATTTCTGTAAATAAACAGGAGGCACAGGAAATGTAGTGTGAATTATACTTTATCACTCATCTCTCATTTTTTGACTTTAATCACTTCAAAGCAGAAGAGAGCGCACTATGCAGAGGAATTGGAGGCTTAAGGAGACTGAGGTTAAGCATCAGCTCCAATTTGTCATTATTCAGTGCAAGTTTGTGAAACCTTCAGTAGTGCAACCACCTATACATATACTGCAAATGATCATCAAAGACGGGAGCCAGTGGTTATAGCTACACTACCAAGACAAAATACTGCTGATCAGTCACTGCAGTTTGATATACTGACACACTGCTCAGCTAAACCAAAACTGCTTCATACAATGGTATCTAAGCATGTCTAGTACAATGTGCAGGATTAAACCTGCCAAACAAAAAAAATAGAACAAGGAAACAGCAAAGAGAATGATGATCAAACACATAACAAACTTTAGTTAATTTAATGTGAAACATACTGCAAGCTCTCTTTGTGCAGACAATCACACCTGGTCGCACACAAGTACTGCAGTCAAGAGAGAAATTGACTATTGAAACATTAGCCATGCGAAAGAGTTACACGCTTTTTTTGGATGGCAATTTGTATATAATGCTGGCAGACTGTAATTGTGAAAGTTTACCATGTGTTGCAACCATCTCCAGCTGGGAATCTCTGGCCCACTTTGTACACCTTGCCTCCCCTCCGGCACACTGGAAGGATAGGTACGTAACAACCTTTCATGCCCAGAGCCATTAATTGGAACAACATTTTTACCAAGTGTGTATGTGCCACTCTGCACGGTTACAGAGCTCAAGTAAACTGAAACAGCTGTATATACTTAAACATGTCTATTGGAATGTGCACCATTTAAATCTATAAAGCTGTACCATATAAATTGAAGTGTTATAATGATCGATTTAATGTCAAACCTACCACAAGCTCTCTTTGTGCAGACAATCACACCTGGTCGCACACAAGTACTGCAGTCAAGAGAGAAGTTAACTATCAAAAGACTAGGGTGACACGCTTTTATTGGATAGCCATTTACAGATAATGCTGCCAAACTATAGTTGTGAAAGTTTACCATGTGTTGCAACCATCTCCAGCTGGGAACCTCTGGCCCACTTTGTAAACCTTGCCTCCCCTCCTGCACACTGGAAGGACAGGTAGCATGTTACGTACATGCTGACATCCATTGGAACAACACTTTTGATCAGGTATGCAGTGACACATTGCTCAGTTACAATGCTCAAGTAAACTGAAACAGCTGTATATACTTAAACGCATCTATACCGTAACTATTCTAAGACTACGTATGATCCAATGAAATTCAATTCCAGGGATTAATCATGAATCCAATTCTATGTATAAGCCAGAGTCTTAATACAGGTGTACTGTCTTCATAGTTTGATGAGGTCTGTACACAATTCCTGAAAAAAAGCAGCTATACAGTTACCTAGCTACACTTGGTGCAGCCTTTGTAGGTCACAGAGTTCGACGAGGTATGTACACCATTCCTGGAAGAGCCAGCTGTACACTTACCTAGGTAGCAAAGGACGCTTGGGACTATCTTTATCGCTTGCAGGGTTCGATGAAGTGTGGACCCAAATCAAGGAAAAGATAGCTATACACTTAGCTTAGTATGGACTCCCGACCCTACATCAAACCTGCGAAAGGATGCTTGGGAACTGCCTTAATCGGTTACTGAGTTTGATGAAGTCGCAATTCTAGGAAAAAAAACAGCTATACACTTCCCTAGCTTGCTCAAGAAGGCCACGTATTGCTATTTTTATGCAACGTAAGATCTAATTTTTAAGCTTACATAGTATTAGAATAATTACAGTATTAGAATGTGCACCATTTAAATTGCCCCGTATAAATGGAAGTATTGAAGTATGATTAGAACTATAAAGAAAGAAGCGTGTAATGATCAAAACACAGAAGACAAACAAGGTGACTAGTCATAATGATCGATTTAATGTCAAACCTACCGCAAGCTTTCCTTGTGCAGGCAATCACACCTGGTCGCACACAAGTACTGCAGTCAAGAGAGAAGTTAACTATCAAAAGACTAGACATACAAAAGAGTGACACGCTTTTATTGGAAAGCAATTTACACATAATGCTGCCAAACTATAGTTGTGAAAGTTTACCATGTGTTGCACCCATCTCCAGCTGGGAATCTCTGGCCCACTTTGTACACCTGGCCTCCCCTCTGGCACACTGGAAGGACAGGTAGCTACTTTACACACATGCCCACATCCATTGGAACAACACTTTTACCAAGTGTGTATGTGCCACACTGCACAGTTACATAGCTTAAGTAAACTGAAACAGCTGTATACTTAAACATGTCTATTAGAATGTACACTATTTAAGTTAACCTTTAACTACTAATGATGACTGTAATCGTCATCGAAATTCAGCCACATTTTATCAGTTGGTGCAATCCGTTTTGAAGATAGGTTCTGCGCTAGCAGAAAGGGGAGGTGGGTGTCACCCGGAGGGTGACAGTGCATGGCGGCTGTTGCAGCTGGCTGTAGAAAAGCCCTGGTCAATGCCAGGTGGGCCACTGTTCTGCTTTCTTGCAAAAACGGGCCTAGAAAACACTCCTTTCGCCTTGTAGAGGCTCCGTTTCTGACATTTTAAGCAGCTTTCAGTCCGGAGGAGCGCTCTCTAGTCAGAGGGCTCTGACTATTGGACGGTCGCTAATGACTGGGTGTGGTCAAGGTCATGAACTTGTAAAGGACATGTGGAAGAAGCTGTGGCTCAAGTTTCCAGGGCTAACTCGCAGCAGAAGTGGAAATACAGGTGAAAAGAGGTGGGACTAGTCTAAACAGGACCTCTACAAAAAATTCAGTAGTTAAAGGGTTAAATCTATAAAGCTAAATCAAAGTGTTATAATGATAGATTTAATATCAAACCTACCACAAGCTTTCCTTGTGCAGGCAATCACACCTGGTCGCACACAAGTACTGCAGTCAAGAGAGAAGTTAACTATCAAAAGACTAGCCATGCACAAGAGTGAAATGCTTAGTTTTAAATAACAATTTGCATATATGCTGGCAGACTATAGTTGTGAAAGTTTACCATGTGTTGCAACCATCTCCAGCTGGGAATCTCTGGCCCACTTTGTACACTTTGCCTCCCCTCCGGCACACTGGAAGGACAGGTAGCAACCTTTCATGTCCACATCCATTGGAACAACACTTTTGATCAGGTGTGCAGTGATGCATTGCACTGATACAATGTTCAAGTAAACTGAAACAGCTGCATATACTTAAACATGTCTACCGTAATTGTTCTAATACTGTGTATTATCATACATCTAACTCATGCTAACGTATGGGAGTCAATGAGGAAGCCTTGCAGCTGCCACAGTTTATAAAAAGCCGTATTTTTTTACTACAAGTCACGCGAGAATCCGTATCAGGTACTACAAGTCACGTGCGCTGCGTCTGAACGTGCAATGAGGTTCGTATGATGAAATCATTATCACCATAGTATCAAGCTATGCCGGAAAAAATATCACTCGTTTGTTGCCGTTGGCATTGCTGCTCGTACTGCACACTCGTAACAATACAGACGGCAACAAACTCGTGATATTTTCCGGTATAGCTTTGTACTATAGTGATACTTATATATGATCCAATGTAACATAAGAAATTCAATTCCAGGGATTTATCATGCATCCATTAATGCGTAAGCCAGAGTCTTAATTTATTTACGCTAATCCGTCCAATTTAGTGCAAGATAATGACTGAAGCCAACCTCTAACTCTCGTGGCCTTCCTACAGGTGTACTGTCTTCATAGTTTGAGGAGGTCTGTACACAATTCCAGAAAAAAATGAACAGCACTGAAGTGCAGAACCCTCGGCGCAAGCTAGATGATAAGTGTTTATGCTTGCCATATGTGTTCGGTTCTGTTCTTGCCTGTGCAATCAAGCCTGCTCACATGTTTCAGGAGCTCTCTTACTCACTTCGCGGACTTTGTCTCTCTCCCGGACTTTGTCTCTCTCTTTCCTCACTAAGGCCATACCAAATTGATTTTGTGTTTCACGGATCCGGCCGGGTCTTGTTTTTTGAAAATTGAAAAAAAAAGTAAAAATGCAATTAATATGCACGCGTAATCCAGTACTCACTAGCCTCTGGAAGCTTGATTGAACGGTGTGTACAACCGTAGCTCATCATGTCTTGCTGCAGATGCAACCGCTCCGGTCGTTGCAAGAACTGCTCCTGCGTTAAGGCAGGCTCACAGTGCCAGGGTTGCCTTCCTCAGCGCCTCGGGAACTGCTCTAACAATGGGCCGACGACCCCACCAATAACTACCCCACTCCAGATATCACCCCAGATACCCGAGTATCGTGCTGCTCTGTCCACAGCTGCTCCTGACGAAAGCGGCCCTACGAACATACCAGACGAAAGAGAGCACGAAGGCACTCCACCGCCCCTAACCATGCCTGTCTGCCCGCCCCTAACCGTGCCTATCTCCCCGCCCCTAACCATGCCCGTCCTCCTGCCTGCCCAGCAACCAAGGAATTTTCGCTGGGGTCCTCACGAAGGTGACGAGTTCTTCAACATCATCTCCAACATTTATGAAGAAGTCATCCACTGGAGACGGAATGTCTTCTTAGTACCTTCAGGTTCCACTGGCAAGGCCTTTGTGTCAGAGGTTGCTCGCCTTTTCCAAGCTTATGGTGACTGCTCTAGCCTTGAATCTATCGCATTGAAGACCATTACCGTCCTACAGGCACTACTCCTCCAGAAGCCAAGCCACAATAGCAAGAGCAGAGACCATGTCACTCACTTGCAGAGACGACTCGACCTCTGGTTAAAGGGTGACATCCAAGCCTTAACTGATGAAGGTCGCTGCATACAAAAACACCTTCGTAAAACACCTAGCTGTGATGGGGACGAGGCAACTGCTCGCACCTTCTGCAAGTTGATGATGGAAGGCAAGGTGCAGGGTGCTCTGCAATACCTATCTCGTAACACGTCAGGTGGAGTCCTGAAGCTTGACGACCTCATTCCCATGACAACAGACAATGGTGAATCTTGTTCACTCTCCACATTCGACGTCCTCAAGGAGAAACATCCCCAAGGAAAATCACCCGCCCCTGAGTGTTTACTGCACCCCTCCTCAGAACCATCACCGGTCCACGCAATCCTGTATGACAACCTGAACGCAAACACCATCCTGCAAGCCGCCCTCCACACTCACGGTTCTGCAGGCCCAGCAGGCCTAGATGCACATGCCTGGAAGCGCATGTGTTCCTCCTTCAAATCAGCCTCTCATGATCTATGCAAGGCGTTAGCAGCTGTGGGCCGCCGGATATGCACAACCAACGTCCACCCTGATGGCCTTGAAGCACTAGTTGCTTCCCGCCTTATCCCCCTAGACAAGTGCCCAGGAGTGAGGCCCATTGGAGTCGGTGAAGTCCCAAGGCGTATAATAGCCAAGGCAGTGCTCAGGGTTATCGGTCGTGACATCGAAGAGGCAGCCGGTCCTTTGCAGGTGTGTGCCGGACAAGATGGAGGGTGTGAAGCCGCTGTTCATGCAATGAGAGAGATCTTCAAAAACCCAGAGTCAGAAGCAGTGCTCCTGGTAGATGCAACAAATGCATTCAACTCACTTAACAGGCTGGCTGCTCTTCATAACATCACAGTCTCCTGCCCTCCACTCGCCCAGATCCTGGTTAACACATACAGAGCACCAATCAGAATGATCATTCCAGGGAACGGCGAGATTGCATCCACCGAAGGAACAACGCAAGGTGATCCATTAGCAATGGCTATGTACGCCCTGGCAATAACACCACTCATTCATCAACTGAGATCTAGCTGCCCTTGTGTCCAACAAGTGTGGTTTGCTGATGATGCCACAGGCTCCTCTACCTGTTCTAACCTCAAATCATGGTGGAATAAACTCTCATCATACGGCCCCGCCTTTGGTTACCACCCCAATGCTTCCAAGACCTACCTGGTTGTTAAGCAAGAGCACATGACCAATGCACAAGAACTTTTTGCTGATACAGATGTGCACATCACCATCCATGGGAAGCGACATCTTGGTGCAGCCATTGGCTCCAGAACCTTCACAGAAGAATACATTTGCAGCAAGGTACAAACCTGGTCTGACGAGATCAAAAGGCTAGCCAAAGTTGCCACCTCTCAACCACATGCCGCCTACGCTGCATTCACCCACGGCCTCTCAAGCCGCTGGTCCTACCTTTTGAGAACTATTCCAGACATCCAAGACCTCCTGTTTCCACTCGAAAATGAAATCCATCAAACCTTCATTCCAGCACTGACCGGCAGGCCCCCATGTTCGAAACAGGAACGCGACCTACTAGGCCTACCAGTGAGGCTAGGTGGTATGGGCCTTACTAACCCTGTCACACTCTCCACAAACGCATTCCACGGATCCCAGCGTCTGACTGCCCCACTAGCAGCTCTGATCATCACACAAGAGATCAATCAAGTTGCTGACCCCGATCTGACCCGTAATCTGAAGAACTCCATCCACCGCGAGAACCGACAGCACAAAGACCAGCAGGCAAAGGATATTCATGCTCAGCTAACACCACAACTGAAACGCTGTGTTGACCTTGCAATAGAAAAAGGATCCTCATCCTGGCTTACAGCTCTCCCACTCTCCGACCATGGCTTCTTTCTTCACAAGGGAGAGTTCCGAGACGCCATCAGCCTCAGATATGACTGGGAACTGAAAAACACACCACAGACCTGCAGCTGTGGTGCCGCATTCACCATTGACCATGCCATGATGTGCCACATAGGAGGCTTTCCCACCATCCGCCACGATGAAATCCGCGATACTACTGCTACTCTACTAACAGAAGTGTGCCACAATGTCGCCACCGAACCACCCCTACAACCACTTTCAGGAGAAATCCTCAACCATCGCACTGCCAACAGAGAAGACAGTGCACGACTTGACATCAGAGCGAGAGGCTTTTGGAACGGAGCCCAAGATGCATTTTTTGACGTAAGGGTTTTTCACCCAAACGCATCAAGCTACCGCTCCATGAGTCTCCAGGCTGCCTTCCGTCGTCACGAACAGGCTAAGAAAAGGGAATATGGAGAACGTGTGCGTGAAGTTGAACATGGTGTCTTCACCCCTCTAGTGCTATCCACAACTGGAGGTCTTGGCAGTGAAGCCACAACTTTCTACAAACGCTTGGCAGATCTCATCAGTTCGAAACAACAGAAACACTACTCCAACGTCATGTGCTGGCTAAGGTGCCGACTCTCATTCGCCATTCTACGATCAGCCATCATGTGCATCAGGGGCAGCCGATCATCCTACCATCGCCCAAGATGTGAGATCGACATCACCCTTGCCACTGCGGAGGGTCTCCTCATTCAATAGAATTACTCCAACTTTAGACTTCCTAAAACTCCTTACTATTTTGTTTTCATGTTTTATACTTTTGTTCTTTTCAACCTGTGCACATTCCTTCTCTACATTATGACCTTTTTAATCATTGCAAAAAAAAAAAAAAAAAAAAAAAAAAAACTAGCCTCGTTCTCAGGCCTTCGCGCGTTCGTCACTGAACGCGACGAACGCGCGAAGGCCAGGAAACGAGGCTAAGTACTCACCACATGACAAGGATGGAGGATGGCGAGCAGATTTGTGTGGCTGAGCGGTACCTAATTAAATTCATGAGAAGTTTGGTCATTTTTATTTTTATTTTTTTGCCTGCCTACCGGGTCATGTTTCTGACCTAAGCAATCCGTGAAACAAAATCAATTTGGTATGGCCTAATAACTCTTCCACAGACAGTAAGGCTTTTCTACGTTTCATTGCGTTCTCAGGCTCCCCAACAGCAGTACACCGTGCTTTCCTTTTCTTCGATGCGAAGGCATGGCCACAGTCACAAACTGACCTGTTCACATGCACCACGGTATTACACTGTGTTTCTCAGACGCATAGACCTATTGCACTCCGTTGCATGCACTACGGTATTACACTGTTGGCATACCTTTCTGAACCTCTCGTAAAAGACAGTCACAAGCGTCTAACAGGTCTAAGTTCGACGGAAAAACCACAATACCGCGTGCTCCAAGTTACGTGATCACACATTACCGTTACGTGATCACACATTACCATTACGTACGTGTTACGGAGAGGTACATGGAAACATTGCACGTGAAGAAAAAGGCTGACTTAGTCGCGGTAAGTTTATAATGTTTCTAACTTTTGAACTAAGCAATTTTAGAGAAAACGGCCTTTTCATTTTACTGCAATTTCCGCGCTGTACCCGCTGATACCTCTCGTTGGACGCCTAAAGGCGCGAGAAGGCAGAGTAGAGAAAACGGACACACAGACAGACACACAGACACACAGGACAACTACTGTAACCCTCGTCGCGCAAGCGCGCCAAGGGTTAAAAACGCTATACACTTACCTAGCTACGTTTGGTGCAGCTTTAGTAAGTCCTTCATGTTTCCATGTATTGTTATTTTTATGCAACATAATATCTAATTTTGAGTCAATTTCAGGAATTAAATCAATTTTGTGATGAATCCAATCTAACTTTAAGGTCACAACCAATTAATTTTTTTAAGCTTACGCAGTATTAGAATAATTACGGTATTAGAATGTGCACCGTTTAAATCTATAAAGCTACCCCAAATAAATGGAAGTATTGAAGTACGATTAAAACAATAAGAAGACAATTAAGGTGGCTAGTTATGATGATCATGTTACTGTAAAACACACCACAAGCTCTCCTTGTGCAGACAATCACACCTGGTCGCACACAAGTACTGCAATCAAGAGAAAAGTTCACTATCGAACTACTAGCCATACAAAGGAGTGACACGCTTTTATTGGAAAGCAATTTATACACACAATTCTGGCAGACTATATAGTTGTGAAAGTTTACCATGTGTTGCAACCATCTCCAGCTGGGAACCTCTGTCCCACTTTGTACACCTTGCCTCCCCTCCGGCACACTGCAAGGACAGGTATGTAACAACCTTACATGTTGGAACAACACTTTTGACCAAGTGCGCTGTGCCACACTGCACAGTTACAATGCTCAAGTAAACTGAAACAGCTGTATACTTAAACAGAATGTGCACCGTTTAAATCTATAAAGCTAAATCGAAGTGTTATACTAATGTCAAACCTACCACAAGCTCTCCTTGTACAGACAATCACACCTGGTCGCACACAAGTACTGCACACAAGAGTGAAATGGATAACAATTTGCACATATGCTGGCAGACTATAGTTGTGAAAGTTTACCAGGTGTTGCACCCATCTCCAGCTGGGAAACTCTGGCCCACTTTGTACACGTTGCCTCCCCTCCGGCACACTGGAAGGACAGGTATGTAACAACCTTATACATGCCCACAACCTTTGGAACAACACTTTTACCAAGTGTGTATATGTGCCACACTGACAGTTACAATGCTCAAGTGAACTGAAACAACTGTATACTTAAACATGTCTATTAGAATGTACACCATTTAAATCTATGAAGCTGTCCAACACCTAAAAGGGAAGTATTGAAGTATGATTAAAACAAAGAAGGAAGAAGCAGGAAGGAGTAACACAGAAGACAATTAAGGTGACTGTAATTATAATGATCGATTTAATGTCAAACCTACCGCAAGCTTTCCTTGTGCAGACAATCACACCTGGTCGAACACAAGTACTGCAGTCAAGAGAGAAGTTAACTATCAAAAGACGAGTCACACACAAAAGTGAAATGCTTTTTTTATTAGATAGCAATAATTTACACATATGCTGGCAGACTATAGTTGTGAAAGTTTACCATGTGTTGCAACCATCTCCAGCTGGGAATCTCTGGCCCACTTTGTACACCTTGCCTCCCCTCCGGCACACTGCAAGGACAGGTAGCAACCTTACATACATGCCCACATCCATTGGAACAACACTTTTACCAAGTGTGTATGTGCCACACTGACAGTTACAATGCTAAGTGAACTGAAACAACTGTATACTTAAACATGTCTATTAGAAAGTGCACCATTTAAATCTATAAAGCTATGATTAAAACACTAAAGGAAGAAGCAGGAAGCAGTAACACAGAAGAAAATGGGGACAATAGTTATGATGATCGATTTAATGTCAAACCTACCACAAGCTTTCCTTGTGCAGGCAATCACACCTGGTCGAACACAAGTACTGCAATCAAGAGAGAAGTTAACTATCAAAAGACTAGCCAAACAAAATGTGACATGTTCATTTTAGACAGCAGTTTGCACATATGCTGGCAGACTATAGTTGTGAAAGTTTACCATGTGTTGCAACCATCTCCAGCTGGGAATCTCTGGCCCACTTTGTACACCTTGCCTCCTCTCCGGCACACTGGAAGGACAGGACAAGAACAATAGTTTGACTGAATGTGTCAGTAGTCATCAGATAGTCATCAGGGCAAAAGGAAGTGAGAAAACACAACACCATTACTTGTAACCATGTATGCTACTATTGATACCTGATAGCTATTGGAGGCAAAAAGTTCTCCAATTTTAAGCTAGCAAATCAGCAAAAAAGACATTATGAGGATTTATGATGAAGCCAACTGAGAAGCCACTGAAATACTGTATCACTTAATGGAGTCTGTAGGTAGGATTAGTCTGATTGACACATTCCACTTCTGGGACAAATTCTGCAGTAACAAGGTGGAGCACATTCAGCAAGCTAGCACTACACATATATCCACTGATAGGATTATGTGGCACACACCATATGCACATGAGAACTCTGCATCAGCTTTCTTCCTAACTCACATTGTAGCAAAAAATCAACAAACTAAACACGCAACTTTGGTCATATCAAATGTAAGTGTGTAGTGAGATATGTGAAAGACAAATTAATGATTATACTTAGTGCATTTACGGACCATGCAAATGGCATAATTATGCAGCTGGAAAGTGCACACCATCATCAGGAGCACACAACCAACTAATATGCTTCAGTGTTAATATAATGCACTGTTTTCACTATAAACAAATGGTCATGTTTGCAGCATTAAAAGGGGGTTTAGGGAGATCAACAAATCCACAGCGTATGACTCAAATGCAGCAAATTAGCTATATCGTTCTACAAAACTACACCTAGCTACCATTAAAGGCATCATCAACACAATAACACACAACAGTTGAACCTAAGGTGAGCCTACATGCAATTGCATACCTCCTGCTCCCAGTGAAGGGCTTGCCGCTGTCAGCAGCACAGTAGCTACAATAGCTACAACAGGCAAATTCATGATAACCCCGAGACTGGATACCAACAGTTGGATAGCTGTGTCTGTTGCAGCTTTAATCACTTAACAGAATCAAGTTTATTGCATATGAGTATCTTGCAATGACTTATATAGCTACCAAACATCACAATATGACATGTCACATGCATGCTTGTTTGTACTACAAGGCACTTAGCAAGTTATAAACCATATGGGGTTTGTTGTGGCTTGTCATTCTGTACAGGTTATATCTCTGATAGGTTCACATGTATATCAGTTTCTATTTTGTCTGTCGTCAAGTGATGTGTTGTCAAGTGGCATAGAATGAGATGCATTGTTCTAGATCCTAGCATTCGTGATTGTATAAGACACCTAACAGTCCTTATTAATTTACTGCATTATTTTGGTTACCTCATATCTACTACATAATGTCACATGCATGCTTGTTTGTGCTACAAGGCACTTAGCAGCTCACAAACCATGGAGTTTGTTGTGCCTTTCAATGAGCTGTAACACAATCGTGCAAGACCCACCCATCAGCTAGCTACATAGCTACCATATATCGAATACTTCCTGTCTTTACAAAGAGCCTTAACATTCTATACTGGTGATAACATGTCATGGGTGGATCTACACTATTCCATGCAGAAGTCCTGTCACTAGTTATGTATAGAAGTTGTAGGGATATCACATGGACCATATGAACCTTGTAAGCCCACTAAACCAAGTCTCCTGCTTTTCGCATTGTAACAGTTGGGAGTGAATGATAATATGAGCTTTATCTCTACATAAACGGATGCATGGTGCTCCATCAACTACACATTTATTTGGACAATGTGTCATGATTAGTGTTGCTTCAGTAAATTCATTTCAGTAAGGCATATTTACTTTTAGCAAGTAAACTAAAACTCCCAGAAGGATTTCCCAAATAAACTAACTTACATACTAACACCAAGTACTGTTGTTAACTAATACTAGATTTCAGCATGCTGTACGTGCTCAATATACTAATACTATAACATTCAATCCCGAGGGAATAACTAAAAAGTTAAATTTGGTTGCACATGCACAATATTGTAATCATTGTATAGTTGCTGCGATTAACTGAGAAAAACCTTGAGCATGAAGTTCTTCTCTTGAACAAAGCGTGTGTTTGAGTATAGACCTGTTGTAATAATAGCTTTTGTTGTAACCACTTGTTCTTTCTACTGCGGCAATGTATACTGTCTTACTAAAACTAAAACTAAACAATTGCATTTTAGTCAACAGTATTTATGTTTAGTAACTGAACTAAAACTAAACAGAAGTACTGAAACTAATAGTACCAATATATGCAGCTGTAACAGTAAGAAGTACTAAAACTGAATTGAAGGTATAACAACAAAACTAAAATGCAATCTGCATCGATTGAAATTACTATACTAACTAATAAAAGCGCCTGTGGCAAGCGAGATTACTATAAATAGAACTGAATATGTAAGCAGCTAACAGAAACAACACTAGTTGTGATACAGATGATAGTGCTTCGAGTTGATACTGAGTGTACAAGATCATATCAAAGCACATGCTCAATGAGGAAAAATACTTTGTGTGAAGTAAAATATAACCATTGCTGGAAATGGTGAAATAAACCTCGACCTTAACTGCAATAAGATTGTCTTTGAACACCAGTGGTACATCAACTCTGCATAGCAGTGACATCACAGTCACTAGCTCTTGTGAAACCTGCACTTGGTATGCCTTGGCATGTATTCAGACACCTAGCTCTTTCCTGGTATCAGAGGATACAACACTGGTCAAGTCTACATTGTCACTGTAACAGCTCTGACAAGCTCACATTTAAATCAGTTTCTATTTGGTCTGTCGTCAAGTGATGTGTGGTCAAGAGACCTAGAATGAGATGGATTGTTCTAGATCCTAGCATTCGTGATTGTATAAGACATCTAACAGTCCTTATTAATTTACTGCATTATTTTAAATTTAGTTACCTCGTATCTGCTACATAACATGTCACATGCATGCTTGTTTGTGCTACAAGGCACTTAGCAGCTCACAAACCTTGGAGTTTGTTGTGCCTTTCAATGAGCTGTAACATAATTGTGCAAGACTCACCCATCAGCTAGCTACATACCATATATCGAATACTTCCTGTCTTTACAAAGAGCCTTAACATTCTTTACCACATGTCATGGGTGGATCCACAGTATTCCATGCAGAAATGTTGTCACTTGTTAAGAAGTTGCAGGGATATCACATGGAACGATATGAGTCTTGTAGCTAAGCCCACTAAACCAAATCTCCTGCTTTTCGCCTTGTAACAGTTGGGAGTGGCATCACATAATCGTGCAAGACCCACCCATCAGCTAGCTACATACCATATATCGAATACTTCCTGTCTTTACAAAGAGCCTTAACATTCTTTACCACATGTCATGGATGGATCTACAGTATTCCATGCAGAAATGTTGTCACTTGTTAGAAGTTGCAGGGATATCACATGGAACGATATGAGTCTTGTAGCTAAGCCCACTAAACCAAATCTCCTGCTTTTCGCCTTGTAACAGTTGGGAGTGGATGCTATAATATGAGACCAATCTCTGCACAAACAGATGCTCTATCAACAGCACATTTATTTGTACAATTAGTGTTCTTTTAGCTAATCAAAATTCATTTCAGTAAGGCATATTTACTTTTAGCAAGTAAACTCCCAGAACAATTTCCCAAATAAACTAACTTACATACTAACACCAAGTTTAATCACACTGTTGTTAACGAATTCTAGATTTCAGCATGCTGTGCTCAATATACTATATCAATCCCAAGGGAATAACAGTATAATTTGGTAGCACATGCACAATAGTGTTCATTGCGTAGTTGCTGCCATTTAACCTCGAGCATGAATTTCTTCTTCACATGAACAAAGCATGTGTTTGTGTATAGACCTGTTGTAATAATACCATTTACTTGTTCTTTCTACTGCGGCAATGTATACTGTCTTACTAAAACTAAAACTAAACAATTGCATTAGTCAACAGTATTTGTGTTTAGTAACTGAACTAAAACTAAACTAAACAGAAGTACTGAAACTAATAGTACCTATATATGCAGCTGTAACAGTAAGAATTACTAAAACTGAATTGAAGGTATAACAACAAAACCAAATGCAATCTGCATCAATTGAAATTACCATAATAACGAATAACAGCAACTGTGGCAAGCGAGATTACTATAAAGAAAACTAAATATGTAAGCAGCTAACTGAAATCAACACTAGTCATGATACAGATGATAGTGCTTCGAGTTCATACTGAGCATATACATGATTATCTCACTGGAGACAAAGCACATGCTCAATGAGGGCTGATAGGAGAAAATACTGTTGCTGGGAATGATAAACCTCAACCTTATCTGCAAGAAGATTGTACATCAACTCTGCATGGCAGTGACATCACAGTCGTTGGCTCTTGTGAAACCTGCCCTTGGTATGTATTCAGACCCCTTTTTCCCGGCTTCAGAGGATTACACTGGTCAAGTCTACATCTTCACTCTACCATGGTAAAACTCTGACAAGCTCAGATGTGTATCAGTTTCTATGTTGTCTGTCGTCAAGTGATGTTTAGCCATAAAACATAAAACGAGATGGATTGTTCCAGATCCTAGCATTCGTAACTGTATAAGACATCTTGTGAGTCCTTATTAGTTTATTGCATTATTTTATATTTAGTTACCTCATATCTACTACATAACATGTCACATGCATGCTTGTTTGTACTACAAGGCACTTAGCAACTCATAAACCATGGAGTTTGTTGTGCCTTTCAATGAGCTGTAACACAATCGTGCAAGACCCACCCATCAGCTAGCTACATAGCTACCATATATCGAATACTTCCTGTCTTTACAAAGAGCCTTAACATTCTATACTGGTGATAACATGTCATGGGTGGATCTACACTATTCCATGCAGAAATCCTGTCACTAGTTATGTATAGAAGTTGTAGGGATATCACATGGACCATATGAACCTTGTAAGCCCACTAAACCAAGTCTCCTGCTTTTCGCATTGTAACAGTTGGGAGTGAATGATAATATGAGCTTTATCTCTACATAAACGGATGCATGGTGCTCCATCAACTACACATTTATTTGGACAATGTGTCATGATTAGTGTTGCTTCAGTAAATTCATTTCAGTAAGGCATATTTACTTTTAGCAAGTAAACTAAAACTCCCAGAAGGATTTCCCAAATAAACTAACTTACATACTAACACCAAGTACTGTTGTTAACTAATACTAGATTTCAGCATGCTGTACGTGCTCAATATACTAATACTATAACATTCAATCCCGAGGGAAAGTTAAATTTGGTTGCACATGCACAATATTGTAATCATTGTATAGTTGCTGCGATTAACTGAGAAAAACCTTGAGCATGAAGTTCTTCTCATGAACAAAGCATGTGTTTGTGTATAGACCTGTTGTAATAATACCATTTGGTGTAACTACCTGTTGTTTCTATACTGTGATAATGTATACTATCTTACTAAAACTAAAACTAAATAATGGCATTTTAGTCAACACTATTTATGTTCAGTAACTCAACTAAAACTAAACAGAAGTACTGAAACTAATAGTACCTGTATGCAGCTGTAACAGTAAGAAGTACTAAAACTGAATTGAAGGTATAACAACAAAACTAAAATGCAATCTGCATCAATTGAAATTACCATACTAACTAATAAAAGTGCCTGTGGCAAGTGAGATTACTATAAGTAGAACTGAATATGTAAGCAGCTAACTGAAACAACACTAGTCATGATACAGATGATAGTGCTTCGAGTTGATACTGAGCATACAAGATTATATCACTGGAAACAAAACACATGCTCAATGAGGCTGATAGGAAAAACTACTTTGTGTGAAGTAAAATATAACCAATGCTGGAAATGATAAACCTCAACCTTATCTGTAAGAAGATTGTCTTTGAACACAAGTGGTAGCTATGTCAGATTTGTGATTCAAGGTTGTCCTACCTTAAGCATGTATTCAGACTGGCTTCAGAGGATACATCACTGGTCAAGTCTACATTTTCACTCTACCATGTTAAAACTCTGACAATCTCAGGTGTGTATCAGTTTCTATTTTCTCTGTCGCCAAGTGATGTTTAGCCGTAAAACATAAAACGAGATGGAGTGTTCCAGATCCTAGCATTCGTAACTGTATAAGACATCTTGTGAGTTCTTATTAATTTATTGCATTATTTTTATATTTAGTTACCTCGTATCTGCTACATAACATGTCACATGCATGCTTGTACCATGGTGCGTGGGTGGATGAAAGATGCCGCCTAAGTGTACAACTGTCATGTACCCTAGGGTACATGGATGTACCCTAGCTTGTGGTTAATTTCACGAATTGATTTTTAAGTGAGTTTACTAGAAAAACAATTTCAGTACAAGAAAGGTTTCATACCATCAATATACACAATATACATGAGAGGTTTTAACACAAAAGAGTCAAAACTTGCTGAAGTCGTCTATATCTGTTTGGGAAAGTCCAAAAGATGTACTGGAGGTTTTGGTCATTCTCTCTCTGAAATTGCGAAAGCTTGAGTTCCCTATGTTCTTTCCCACCTCGCAGACAAAAATTTTTTCCATTAAGGAAAAAAACAGCCCTCACTAGTGCTTTAGGTGAATGGCAACCTAGGATTTGCTGCTCCCAAAGAATGGCCTCTTCTTCTTCTGATATAATTGATGCATGCTTGATTTCAACTCCTATTCCCTCTTTGTGCAAATTCTGGTAAGTAGTTTCCATTGTCCCATGAAAACGCCTAAAACGCACGTGCTTTTTGTCGAAAATATCGAACGGATGCCTGTTGGTTCGCCGCATAATATACGTTGCAAAGCGCACAAAATGAGATGGATCGTAGCCGGAGGGTACTTACTGCCGTCCTTTTTCCTGAGTTCGATAGTGAATAAGGATAGCCACTTTGCAAGGCTTTCGGCGTCTTCTGTGTGCAAGATGTCCATAGGACATTTGTCGCTGCAACGTTTGTTGCGTTCAGTGATCCACTCAGTCAGAGCCCGCAGAGCCCACTGGTCGTTCTTTTGCGTATTCTTAGGAACGACACCCTTCGACGTCTCGAGGCTCCAGGGCTTCAGAAGTGGTCGGGTCAGCAAACCGCTTAGGACTTTCACCGTTGCACTTTCGCTTCGTCCTAGCAAACTCTGCGCTACAACGTCAGCCATAGCTGCTAACAAAAAACTTAACGGCAGTATAGTAAAATGAATAACAAGCTAATTGGTGGGTTTGACGTCATTGTGGTCAATTAGTGTTACCATGGTACAAGTCGGCTGTACCATGGGCTTCTGCGGGTGTATGGGTTGTACCCTTCGTGCAGTTTTATGTATTCCCTCGGGCTTCGCCCTCGGGAATACATAAAACTGCACTCAGGGTACAAATCCCATACACCCTAGAAGCCCATGGTACAACTATTACTTGTTTGTACTAAAAGGCACTTAGCAACTCATAAACCATGGTGTTTGTTGTGCCTTTCGATGAGCTGTAACATAATTGTGCAAGACCCACCCATCAGCTAGCTACATACCATATATCGAATACTTCTTGTCTTTACAAAGAGCCATAGCATTCTTTACCACATGTCATGGGTGGATCTACACTATTCCATGCAGAAATGTTACTTGTTAGAAGTTGCAGGGATATTACATGGACCATGCTAGTCCTGTAAGTCCACTAAACCAAATCTCCTGCTTTTCGCATTGTAACAGTTGGGAGTGAATGCTATAATATGAGACCAATCTCTGCATAAACAGATGTATGGTGCTCCATCAACAACACATTTACTTGTAGAATGTGTCATGATTAGTGTTGTTTTAGTTAATCAAAATTCATTTCAGTACGGCATTGCATATTTACTTTTAGCAAGTGAACTAAAACTCCCAGAAGGATTTCCAAAATAAACGAACTACACACTAATACTAAGTTTAATCACACTGTTGTTAACTAGCTAATACTAGATTTCAGGATGCTGTGCTCAATATACTAATAGTATAATATTCAATCCCGAGGGAATAACTAAAAAGTATAGCTTGGTTGCACATGCACAACAGTGTTCATGCATAGTTGCTGAGATTAACTGAGAAAAAAACTTGAGCGTGAAGTTCTTCTTCACATGAACAAAGAATGTGTTTGTGTATAGACCTGTTGTAATAATAGCTTTTGTTGTAACTACTTGTTCCTTCTACTGCGGCAATGTATACTGTCTTACTAAAACTAAATTGCATTTTAGTCAACACTATGTGATCATAGTTTTATTGTTATTCGGTTCTAGTAATTCCTACTGTTACAGTTGCATATAGGTACTATTAGTTGTAGTAACTTCCTGATACATTTTTATACCATAATAACAAATAAAAGCAACTGTGGCAAGCGAGATTACTAAAAATAAAAACTAAACGTGTAAGCAATAAACTAAAACAACACTAGTTGTGATACAGATGATAGTGCTTTGAGTTCATACTGAACATACAAGATTATATCACTGGAAACAAAGCACATGCTCAATGAGACTGATAGACTTTGTGTGAAGTAACTGTTGCTGGAAATGATAAACCTCGACCTTATCTGCTAGAAGATATTGTCATTGAACACAAGTGGTACATCAACTCTGCATGGC
The DNA here is from genome assembly GCA_949130485.1 of Agelas oroides. Lineage (NCBI taxonomy): Eukaryota > Metazoa > Porifera > Demospongiae > Agelasida > Agelasidae > Agelas > Agelas oroides. The sequence goes on from OX422184.1 coordinate 22,558,287, forward strand.
AGTGACATCGCAGTTGCTGACTCTTGTGAAACCTGCCCTTGGTACGCCTTGGCATGTATTTAGACCCCTCTTTCTTGACTTCAAGAGAATAAAACACTACATTGTCACTGTAGCTAACAGGTTATATCTCTGACAAGTTCACATGTATATCAGTTTCTATTTTGTCTGTCGTCAAGTGATGTGCTGTCAAGAGACATAGAATGAGATGGATTGTTCCAGATCCTAGCATTCGTGACTGTATAAGACATCTTGTGAGTCTTTATTAATTTACTGCATTCTTTTTCATACCTTGGTCACCTCAAACCTCATGTATAGCTACCAAACGTCACAACATAAGTTGTCACATGCATGATTGTTTGTACTACAAGGCACTTAGCAGCTAGTGACAGGCATAAACTGTGGGGGTTAGTTGTGGCTTTCTATGAAATGTAATATAACCATGAAAGTACAAGGCCGTCGAAAGCGGGGCGGCTGGGGCGGCCTGGGCCGCCCCACTTTTTCGTAAGCTTTTGAAATTTGGAACTTTGAACCTTGAATACTTTTAACGGTACTGTTTCTTTTACGCATTCATTTCTCTCTGACAGGGCTGGCGGAGCAGGTCTGGCAGACCCGGCAATCGCCAGACCAATGTTTTGACTGGGGTCTCATTACTTTCACGTCGTTTCATGTCCCCTGTTACATGACCCACGAGGGGGTGGGGTCAGGACACGAGCGCACTTGTGTCTAACTGAGGGTATTAAAACCTGCCACGAAACAGAAATGAAGATGCAGCCAACGTGAAACTTTGCCTGGAAGCTAAAACCAGTAATGTCTAATTTCCGGCCACGGACAACCTACAGGACGGTGAAACTCATCTTTGCGCTGGAGGATTGAGGCACTGTGGGATCAGCACTGAACTAAAATTTATGCAACAAAACCTGATGGAGCTGCCTTGATGCCAACCAGCCATGGCTGTGAAGATGATGAATGTGTAGATGGAAGCACAATAAGTCCTGCAACAGTATATGTGCATGTTTTTAGGACTTAGAAAAATGGAACAATTGTATTTGAGGACGAACACTGATTGGAACTTGCAGTAATATACATGTACAGTTACTTCAGAGTTCACTGCAGTATCATTGGTACACATGGAACCAGAGCGTCCTTAGCGTTATTCCCTGGCTCCTCTAGGCCCAGCTTTTGTCAGCTGAGTGCAGCCTTGGGAATGAGGCTATAAACAGATTATCACCTGTCAGTGTGCAGTCCAGAGATTACATATGAAACTCTGTGGTGTATAGCCTGCTAGAGGCTACCAGTGATTGCAACAGTATAAGTGCATGTTGATATATATTCATTATCAGAGACTGTACTGCACTGCATACTATAACAGAAGACATACAAAAAGATATAGAGGTTTCAACAAGTTTAATCAGTCAAAGGTCAAATAATCACATCTCCCCTCACTTAGATCAACACAGTCATTGTGGGATAGTCTCGTCCCCAGACCTTGAAAACCGGAAGGAGAGTCTGCTGTTCTGAGCAACATTTCTCGTCACATGGGGTGGGGTCTATGGCATAAAGAATGTCATAGGCCTAATGACATTTTACATCCGGGACTCCAGTTTTCTGACGACTTAGACTTCTGCATGATATGGTTTACTAAAGCTTGATAAGACCGCAACGTTTCTTGGGAAAAGCTGTGAGGTAAGTTTTTTCTACCTCCAGTTTGGTTCAAAATACGATCGCTAATGTCATGCACATATAATTGTGCATTCTAGAATCTGATTCAAGCTCTCAGATCGGGGAGCTACCCTGCCCCATGCGACAAGAAAAGTCACTCAGAACACTAGACCCTCGCATGTGCAAGAGGGTCTGGGCATGAGACTAATTCACGGGGTTGACTTGACTGACACTTGGTATAGGTTCGCACTTGGCTTCCAGGTTTGCATCCAGGCTTGCCCACCACACACGGCTTCTTGCCAAGCTTTTCATCCTTGCAATGCCTTGGTGTACATGTATCTCACACAGTTCCTGGATTATTCGCTCTCTTCCTGGTGGTCGAACAACCACTTGTGCATTCCAAAGTACACAACCATCCAGCACACTCAACTCTTGCCTCCTCTAATTCTGCTACACTCCTCCCTTTGGCTCTTGAGAAGGCCAACCATAGACCACAAACCTTGGTCCAAGTCTTGATCTGCTTGGCTGTCTAAGGTGATACAGTGTCCAAATTCTCTACAAGCAAGAGGACGTTACTAGGGATTGGATGGAATGACTGTAGGACTCTGAGGAAGTGGCAAACGGCATAGTCTTGGTAACAGGCTGGGTTGGAAGCAAACAAAATGCACAGCCTGGTTCCCAGGCCTTCTCCGGCTTGATCACTTGAGTGCACCAAATCCTGAGCTCTACTGACACTGCCACACTGTCACAGTCCACACAAGTTTACAACAGTTATCTTAACTGACTTATACCTCTAGACAGAGCTTCCATCTGACTCCTTTGAACCATCAACAGACCAAGAGTGCGTGAATAGACTCGAACTGCGTAGACTACATGTCGAATTACCCTTTGAACCTACATATGCATGCTAGCTCCACCCACACATATCACGTGAGGGGGCATGAAACGACGTGAAAGTATTGAGACCCAGAGGAGGTCGGACATGGTTGAACTTTACTAATTAAAATGGCTAAGGTTACACTAATTGATTTTTCGTATCTCAAGAGACTAGCTCTCTCGACTTTCACTGAGGTGGGCCCCAGTTTTCAAATCAGGAATCAAGGCCGGATCCAGTCATAGAAAAAGCTAAAAAACTTTCTACCTTGCAATATCCAAGATCAATTAGTGTGACCTCAATTGTTTTAATTAGCAACGGTCAACCATGTCTGACCTCCTCTGATTGAGACCCATATTATGAGGCAAGAGCGACTGCCCGATTGGTCGTCAAGTTGCACCGGAAGCGGCCACATGACCAATTAGGGCGGTACCACATGGGATTGGGTGAAAAGACAGCCTCCGTTGGGGGAGATACCGTGCGGGATAGATAGCTGTCCGCATGTGAAGTGCGGTACCTTTGTACTGTGCGCACCGTGGCGCTTGCGAGGGCCGTGCACAGACTGCGCGCTGCGCGCCCAGCGTTTTTTCTTGAGAGGGCGAGGACTGGGAAAGGGGGCTAGAGGCGAGGATCGTAATTTTTGCCAGTTCCGCTGCTTGCACAAACGGAAAGAAACCGTGATATAACTTAGAGGTAGGTGTGAATGGTTGTGAGTGAAACTACCGTGAATGCACCAACGTTGAACTAAACCTTTGTGACAAACATTCCTCCTAGCAGTGAGCAAGAAAGAATTGAGATTGTTCTTGATATCTAATTTGTCTACTTTTGTCTTTACTGCATGTCTTCTCAGGGGCAGGAGTAGTATATATGCAATATGCAGAATTAAGTCGTGCATGAAGGTATGTACATGCATGGGAATGGGATTTTCATTGCACCATACATATGGAGTTTGGATCCATGGTAGAATCGGGGACCCCATCCCCATTGCATATCCATGGTAGAATCGGGGACCCCATCCCCATGCATATCCATGGTGGAATCGGGGACCCCATCCCATGCATATCCATGGTAGAATCGGGGACCCCATCCCCATATCTATGGTAGAATCGGGACCCCATCCCCATATCTATGGTAGAATCGGGGACCCCATCCCCATATTTATGGTAGAATTAGGGTCCTCATCCCTATTCTGCAGTAGAACTGGGGATCCTATCTCCATATGTATCTATGGTCGAATTGTCAACTTCCTCTCCATATCTCTAGTAGGTTTGGGGATCCTATCTCCATATCTATGGTCGAATTGGCAACTTCCTCTCCATATCTCTAGTAGGTTTGGGGATATGCATGGAGATGGGGTCCCTGATTCTACCATGGATATCGGGTCCCCCACTTATTGCATCCTCTCCACTATAAACATACTCGACACAGATGAGGATGTGCATGATCACTTGTAGTGCAGTTTTGTTCCAACAGAGATGCCAGAAATTGTGTCACTGTTATGTTGTCAATGGTCAAGTGGTCCATAGTATATAGTTAGAAATCTAAGAAATGCAGCCCAACTATTTCTGAAAGGGCATTTTGTCCAGGTCACTATGTTATATCCAAGCGAATACTGCACTATATAGTTTTATGAGGAGATATACATATACATATACATATACAGTGGAGTCTCAGGTTGACCAGTTGTGACACAAAACCAATGGCAATGTCCTAGTATATACAATGGTGGGCTAGATGTTGATAAAAATTGTCATTGTGACAACCCTGTGTAGACTGTGAGATACCACCATTATTATGAATCCACTTACAGGGTTTTGCAGAATCTTTGCAACACCCACCTGCAAGGCATTGAAGTTACCAGCTGTGTTTGGCTGATAATCAAGTGGTTGTGCATGAAGAAGATGCCACTTCCTATACAGGCACATAATTAGATAAATGGGAGTCACATCGCATGAGCATAGCCTCAGCAGCTAGTGAAAACTTTGACTTCCATTATTGCTTTATGCATTTTGAGCAAAAATTCAGCAAAAGCTTGTATCAGCTGTGTACCAGATGTGTACCATTCTTGTGCTTTCAACATATATGTGCATTAATTGCATGTATTTACAGTCCTGAATGACTGCTTTGTTATAAATATATTGCTAAAAAGATTTTAAAGCCAAGTATCAGAGTTCATTGTTAACTGCAGTACTTTTATATATTGTTGGCCGCACCTTTGATCTTCCAACATAATGTGTCATATACAATCGGTACAAACAGATATATTGCTAGTAATACTTATATCCTTACCTAGATAATGCTGGGTGCAAGCAAGGAACATAAAAATTTCTCTCCTTCAGCATGGATGCTAAAGTTAATGAAGAGACACCAGAGGCCAAAACAATGCGGAAACACTATGCTGACCTCACTAAAGCAATACAAGACCCATTGGGACTAGCAGCAGAACTCTATTCAGCAGATGTAATTGCTAAAAAGGTTCTTGATTCAACAATAGAATCCAGTCATACTAAAGTTGAGAAAACGATGCACCTACTGCAAGCAGTGAGTGGTCAGATTGCAATCAATCCTGAAGATTTTTGTTGCTTTCTTGCTGTTATGAGGAAGGACTCTTCACTGCAAGCTGCAGCTGAACTCATAAGTTCCACTTACCGTAAGTGATTGTATTCATAGTATGTAGGTATATGTTAAGCATGCATAGCTATAGCATAGTATAGTACCTAGCCTCGTTCCCAGGCCCGAAGAGGAGTAGGAAGAGAAAGGGCCTGGTTTCAGCCGTTTGCGCATGCGCTTAATTGCGGTGGAATTCCACCACCTCCGCATACTATTGATATACTTTCGTACACTTGTGACGCCAATATTGATACTAAGCGCTACACTGTCCGTAGATTTATCATAGCAGCATATGGCATGCAAAGAAACTCACTCGATTGTACTCATCCAGCGGCTGATTTGAAGCTATAAACGGAAAGTGTAAGCTCCCTTGGAGTTGGTTGACGAGAAGAAGAGGCTACCTACCAATAAAACCATCGCAAGAGGTAACTTGGGCTTCCATTGCACTTCTGTCTGCCCTTTCTGCTAGAAATCTTCATTGATAAGCAGCACAAGGCTGTTGGCCAAGGCGATGAGATAAAAGCTACTCAGGGTAGCTAGCTAGGCAGGTTTGATACGGTGGATAGGGACGTCATGCAACCAACCAACTGTGTGACTTTGAAGGCGTCATTAGCACCCTCCCCCTGATCAACACGTGGTTAAATCCGAGATAATTAAGCGCATGCGCGAACGGCTGAAACCAGGCCCTTCCTCTTCCTTCTCCTCTTCGGGCCTGGGAATGAGGCTACATAGTACCTTATTGACACATAAATCTGCTGAAATTATACAGTAAGTGATTGCAATGATTACATAGATTCCATCATTGCTCAAATACTAAGTTAGACATTTTCAGAATTCTGTCACACAGTTTATGGCAAGTCAACTTACTGGTCACTATAGGCTCACCATTGATACCTCTAGTCCAGAGGAAGTATAACATGATTGAACTCTATGTATCTAAACTCTCTTGACTTTTACTGAGATTGAGGGGTCCCACTTTTCTAATTAAGATTCATGATCTTGGTCATACAAAAGTAAAAGAAGCTTCCAATATTAGTGATGACAAGCGTCAACCATGTCTCCCATCTTTGATTTCTTGAAGACTGAAGGCCCAGGAACAATGCTGTCTCAAGGCCATATCCTTGCTTCCAGACCTCTGTCAGAGCTTAACTGCTACTAGTGAAGAGAATGACCATCACATGCAAACAATGTTACAGCATAATACACTATAATTATGGGCATTCATAGTTATTGCTTTCTACAGGCCACCTGTATCAAGGAGACTCCAGTAACACTGAAGATGACAACTTAATGTATCCCAAGCGCCTAAAGCTAGAGGAAGAACACACATCCATGAGAATAAAATGCAATGACATCTGGCTGAGTTGGAAACGATGTTGTCCTATTCCGGAGACAATAACAAGTGGCACAGTTGTTGTCATTGGGAGTAAAGTATATGTTAATCAATATTTTTCGCACAAAATCTATGAATATGAAACATCAAAGAACACTTGGTCCAATGAGATTTTGTGTCCCCGAAAAGAGTTTTGTTTGGCAGCTCCAGAAGAAATGATAACACTTGTAGGTGGTGGTAAATGTATTCTTTTAAGTCTTGTAGACAATGATTCGAAGGCTGGAACAAAACAATGGTCCAAATTATACAAACCAATGCAAAAGTCTAGGTCGAGACCAGCTACTGCTTCTAATAGCAGTTATTTTGTTGTAGCTGGAGGTGACAAACCAGCAACAGTAGAAGTGATGGAACTTAGCACAAAAGAATGGTATGGCCCACTCACCTCTTTGCCCAAAAATGATGGCTTTATTGGTAGTGCAACTATCATTGGAGACAATCTTTACTTGACGTTCCATCATTTTAGTGTTCGGTCTTGCTGTCCTATTGTTACATGCTCATTAGCAAAACTTGTTGAGAATGACAAGTCTAATACAACTCAAAGCATTGTCAGGCCTTTGCTGTGGCAGAAACTCCCAGAGGGCCCTCCCTTATACAGGCCAAGGACAGTGCAGCTATGTGGAAATCTATTAGCTATTGGTGGTTATGTCACTGAAGCCTACAACTATCACGAAGAGAAGACAGTGTTTATGTGTAAAGGTTCTGCATATATTTACGATGAACAGAAGGGTGAATGGACTTTTGTCTGCCAACTACCAAGCAAAAATGGTTATCCAGATCATTCCTTCGCAGTAGCAAGTTTAAGTGAGGATAAAATTATTGTTATGGGAGGAACTCAGTATAGGGATGACAAAAATGCTGCAAAACCTCCTTATTCTGACATTGTACATGAGGGGACTGTATGTATGCACTAGTACTCATATTAGACATAGTATAGTTCTTGGTTGATTGTTCATGTAGTAAACCATAATCTAAAATGACTAATCTGCCATTAATTATCCTTGTTCTGTGAATCTTGCAACAGTGCATGCATACATGTTCAGTCCTGTATAAATGTGCGACCTTGATTTTTATATAATATAATATATTATCACACATTAATGGAACATTGATTTATACATTGCAGGGTGTAGTCCTGCATGTGTACTCATACAAAGATTTATTTGTGTGCACACAAAAACAACTCAGAGACTGTTGATAATTGAAATACACAATATTGAATTGCACCATTTCCAGGTGCACATGCTGATGAATGAGTTGTTGAGTTGTCTGAATCTCCTATTTGGGTGATTTGATGTGGCTCCTACCAATAGTGTGTAAAAGGAGCAACAAAGCTGTCAATTGATCACTAAAAAAGTTGAACTGAAGAAAGCAAGCACTTGTGTGAGTGTTCCATACTTGGTAGCTATATCGTATGAAAGTACTGTATGTAGGCGTGAGTATTGTGAAACAGAAGGTGTGCTGATCTACAAGATTGGAAGACAATCAAGACCTTACGGAATTTATGTTATTGGTTGTAGGATTATAGATATCATATCAGCAACATGCCTACTAGGGCTATTATCATCTTGTATGTGGCAATCCTTTTTAATGGTAATCAAGCATTGGCCATTGCCGTCACACCCGCTGGTGTGCATTGCTCTCTATGGGAATAGATAATTTGAAGCAGGTAACTATATCAGGAAGCTCTCTCTGCTAGCTAATGCACAGCTTCCATGGTACGTAAAAATGGAGCCCCCAAAATTGCTTCCCCCTGGAACAATTTTTTGATAATTTAACACCCCCTGCAACATATTTTACTCCCCTTAATAAAAAAATTGGACCACCTCCCAGAAATACGTTAGGGGGGCCTAATTTTGTAAGTGAAATATGTTCCATTGTTCTACTATTATTTCTGTATTCGAACTGAAAACATTTTCATTTCACAATCAAGGCAGTGCCTGAGGTGTGCTCGCATCTTCGACTGGTCAGAAACCTGAAATTACATAGACATAAATAAGCTTAAAAACATGCAATTTGCAGTATACCAGTTGGGACATGTATCACTGTAAAAATGTTATTTAAGTTAGTTCAAACCCTTATTCTGGTTATTTCAGTTGACTGTGACTAGTACACTAAGAGTTTCAAGGAATGCTTCCGTTTTCCGAACATTTTGAATTCAAACCCAGCTTGAGAAGCTCCTTATGAAAGACTTACTATCAACATTTCTGGAAGAGGATTAGTTACATATACTGATATCAGGAATGTGGCACAATACGGCTTCTGGAGAAAAAGTTTTAACTAAACAGAAGATAGTAGTTTAGAAACCTACTTAGCAAGCATTCCTTGGACTTCAAATAATTACTACACAAGTGTAACTGAGATGACATACAACAAGGCTAAATTACGTAACACAGTTTTTTTTGGTTTGTGTTTGTGTTTTGTTGTGTTTATGGTGTATCTCTTAAGTAGCCATGTCACAGGTGCATTGGCAATGACTAATTAACTATAACTATGTCCTCATTTATAGAATGCATTTTATTAAGTATCAGAATAATGATCTAGATGACACTGGACAACACATTGATTCCATGCAGGGGGAAGAAATACAGTAGATGAAAAAGAGAGATATATACAGCTACTTGATCATTTTAAATTGCAAGTGCTCATGTGACCAAGGAGTTAAATTCCAGTGGCTAAGTTACGACATAGAAATTAATTATAGTGATGTCACATACAGAGAAATTGGAATCTAGCTAAATGTCAGACATAGAATCAACACTTTGCGAAGCACTGCAAACTGTTGACAATAGACTGAAAGAATGTGTGCAACAACCTATCATGTATACAAAGTCATGCAGTCTTCTAGTAACCATAGTCATGATCAAGTAGGTATTCACTGCATGTAGCTCAAGATGCCCTTCATCACTACCACAGCCAAAGCTTAATGACCTCAACTGGTGCACCAGTACCCTTAGGAACAAGACTATATGTTGGGCATGTGTAGTATGTAATTCAGTAACTAATTCATTTTGTGGTAAAAGTTAATTGGATCACTGGGAGATTTGCTGTGCATACATATATCAGCAGACCACAAAGTCCACAATAAAAATTTAGTTGGCTATACATGTGTACATTGTAAACTGCTATACTTGATTGGCTTTAGAGAGAACTATAGTAATGGGAAATGTTCATGCTAAAGAAGAAAGGAAGCACGTAAACAAAAGGTATGACTTGCGTAAGAGAAAGCCCCAGAAACTAGTGAAAAGTGACAAAGGTGAACAGGCTGAGGAGGAACAAGATGCAGTGTTCAAACATGGATGTCATGTTGAAATTCAAGTGGGAAAGAAGCATAAAAGATCTTCTGAAGGTGAATCGCAGCTAAGCGTTACTGCAATAGGTCAGAGATGAAGACAGAAGAAGTGTTGAAGGCTGATAGTGCTAACAATAATGATGTTCCAGATACACAATACAACCCTGTCACATCAAATAACTTGTATCATGATCTTATTGAAGAAACCAAGGCTACAGTGGAAAAGAAAGAGAAAAGCAACCCCAGTGATTGCTCTGTTGTGATCATTGAGGATGCCAGTGTGAATGATGCCTTCTGCAATGCTAAATATCGTCTTGTTGACATCAGGTATCAAAAAGTGACGAATTCAAGAAGAAGATTGCTCTCTAGAAAGCACAGCCACTTCAAGAACGATTCTAATGATAAGTCAGTACGGGTTTGCTTTCAACAGAAATGTCACAGACACGGCTACTGTTAGTTTTGGCACAACTAAGGGGTACACCCTGGGAGTGCTTGCTGGGGTGAGTGCAGGTCCACCTGGAGGTGAAGTTCGGTTTGGAGTTGGCGGTAGCTACAGTAACTTTAAGAGTTATGGAGAGATTGTCTCACACCAAGTATCAAAGAACTTGAGTGCTGAGGTGGAGATTGCGCCCAAGCAAAGTGTAACTGCAGTGGAAGAAGTTCACTGCACGGAGTATGAAACAGTATGTACACTAGATATTATGATTCGTGCCAATCATCAATTGAAGTATAGAATAAATGCCAGGAAGTCCAACCAGATTGACAGTATTGAAGCATAGTCAAGAGAGCCTTGAGAAACCGACAACTTTGAAAATGACAACTATAGAAATAGATGGTGAGGAATATGTCTGCTTTCAATGTGACTGTGAATGCATTATTGAGGAACATGAGCACACACTTAACATCAAGCCAGAAGAATGCTCTCAAGACAAAGTTCCACATGAAAAAGCACTGCAGTCAAGATTCCACGTTTTACCAACTAGTGTTTTTGTAGTAGTACTGACTCTACGGCTACACATATTTGCTAAGTTTCAAATGTTGAAAAGAGTTATGTTGTTTTGTTTTGGATTTTGGATTAGCACAACAGAAAACTAGCTAGTGTAGCTAAATATAATTATGCATGCATTCTTTCTTATCAGTTAGCACATGAGCTATGTAAATTATTTTCATGCATGATGTATTTTATGCTCACAGGTAGCTATACAAGCTTTTTGAGCAATAACCTTACCAGTCTGTCTATACTAAAAAAGTGCTTTGGTTACTGTAACCAGGTCATCTGATTTGAGCTCAGGGTAACCCAATATCAGTTTTTCAAGTTTGAAAGTCGCATTGACTAACATTGAGTATACAATGTGCATTGGAGGAAAACTGACTAGCCATAGGGTAATAATTTAGGCAGCCCCATACAAGACAGACAAAAGCTGATGTTATACAGTAAATAAGGCTGGTATAGTAAGGCAAGAACAAATGCCAAGCAGAATAAGATTTTACAGGCACACTAAGAAGGATAAACGAAACTTAAGAGTTACAACTGACCATTCAATAGCTACATATCTGGCATATTTGTCGTAACCATAGAACCAAGGCCATTCTTCGGGGACAAGCAATTTATGATCAAAGCAATGCAAAGTCTTCGATTTCCTGACTGCATTCCTGGTGTCTCTATCATTACTATGCAGCAAAACCTCTTGCAGAAATGCTGATAATAGGTCTTCTGCTTCTCAACCAACGTGATGCTCAGAAGACTCTTTGGAAGCATCCTTGCCACGTTGTCATGACAGGCAAGTGATGCTGTGTTCTGGCAGTAGTCCTTCACCAACAGCATGCTGGGCACGAGACTATCCGGCCGAGGATCTATAGGACATTCATTCAGTCTTCGTGAAATATTTAAATGTACTCATTTAAAATTTACGGCATATGGCCACAAGCAAGCATATAAGCCCACTCAGGCAAGCTTTGCACACACAAGTAGCCAACCATCACATTCAACGAGCTAGAAAATCTTTTTAATGTGTTTGTTTTTTCCGAGCATAGCCGCACCCCAAGTGGAAAGAAAACTGACTGGAGTGCAGGTGGTAACTGCATCCCAAGTGCAAGTATCGGGCGTAGGTGGTAGGCCATTTCATCCTGCCCATAACAGACTGTTGAGCAGATCCACTAGAGGCACACACTTCCAGGGGCATGGTGAGCAAGTAGTAAGGGCATAAACTTTGGCTAAGAGAAATCCACTAACTACACATAGTGTGCATGGAAGCCTGGCTAGATTAGGGCAAAAGTGGAACAGGGAACAGGGGACTGGAGTTTAGTGCACATAGTGATTGGGTGCATATAGAGTGAAGTGAAGCTTACCATGTAGAAGAGGGGTGCTAATAGGTGGTAATTGAAGCCATGTAGAGGCAAGATGATACAAAGGCAACCAACTTTCTGGGCCATGCTACTGTTGTATGCATGTATATCTAAATTGCACAGACAGTGGCGTAGGAAAGACTTTTTGATTGGGGGGCGCACAGTTTGAAACTACACACAGAGTAGTGAGCTGAAAACTTGGGGGGGGGTGGGCACATGCCCCCAGTGCCCCCCCGATTCCTACGCCTATGACAGAAAATAAGAACATGCTACTGAGGGACATCAGTCTGTGTTGTAAATAACCACCGTTGCCATCAAAAGCACTGTGGAGGCATGGGATGTGCTGTAGTGCAGCAAGTTTGTAGCGAAGTGCATGCACACTTCACTTAAGTATGAAAGTGACTTGTAGCTCAGTGTGGCTGTGCTGTATCGGTTGTCTGCTACCTGAAAGTTGTAGCTAATAGACCTAGCTTGTTAACAGTGTACCTACCTTAGTTATTATACAAGGCTCCAGGATGAAGTTTAGTATGGTCATTGAAGTGTCAACATTTTTGATCATAATTCAGGTTGGCAGTAGTTTAAAAAAAAATCGAACATTCTTGTTTTTAGCAAATGTAAGTACCTTCATGCTAAGATAGGTAGTTTGGGCACTGTAAAATCCTGTGTCACACACACACACATACACACACTCACATACGTAAACAGGGAGCGTGGGCGTAATCCAGAGGAGTAGCTACACCACAACAAAGCAAGGGTTGCTGAAGGGCAGACAGGATGTACCCAGCAACTGGCTATGAAGTGTACATAGTAACATAGATACTAGTAAGATGCTGAATCCACGTAAGCTGCACTAAGTCTGATGCCATATATACTTACCAGCTCAGTAAGCTAACAAGTGTGCCTAGTTCACACTTCACGTACACACGTTAATCACATGCAGTGGCGGATTTAGAAGTTTAGAAAGGGGGGTTCAGCCACTAGTGTGCGAAGTGCAGCCAAAAATTTTTGGGTTGCCACGCCCACTTCTGGTCACGTGAATGCGTTCATAACGCACTAATTATTGTCTGACCTGAGTATTGAAGGCCGGTATTGAGTACCGACTGGTAGCTAGCTAGTGAGTTGTTAACCCTCGGCGCGCATGCGCGACGAGGGTTACAGTAGTTGTCCTGTGTGTCTGTGTGTGTGTCTGTGTGTCGGTTTTCTGTATTCTGCCTTCTCGCGCTTTTAGGTGTCCAACGAGAGGTATCAGCGGCTACAGCAAGGAAAATGCAGTAGAAGTAAAAGCCGTTTGCTCTAAAACTGCTTAGTTCAAAAGTTAGAAGCGTTATAAACTTACCGCGACTAAGTCAGCCATTTTCTTCACGTGCAATGTTTCCCGTTTCCGTATGGGATGGCATAAGTTCACATAGTCTCGTCCCCAGACCTAATTTTTCGCGCGCGCCCTGCGGACTCGTCGAAAAATAGGGTCTGGACACTTTCACTACGAAAACTGGGGCAAGTTTACTTACGGTGGTCAGTAAATTGGGTAATTGTAGGTGTTAATTACATTATCAGATACCGGCAGCGTTTGCTTTGGCGCCAAAAAATTTGCAAGCTGGCTATTTATAATGACGCATAACGCAATTTACTTTACCTGGACAATCTGATTGGTGCGACAACATGCCAATACGCTCGTATGATTACGCCCCAGTTTTACCAGTGAACGTGTCCAGACCCTATTTTTCGACAAGGCCGCAGGGCGCGCGCGAAAAATTTGGTGTCTGGGGACGAGACTAAAGTTCACACCGTTTGAAACGGCACGTCATAATTGCATCATTTTGAATGTGTGCCACACCCTCTGTGTACTTACAATGTAGACGAATGGCCATGATGACAGCAGAGTTTAAACGACGCCAGCAAGACTCCAGATTGAAAGAGACTCCATCCGTCAGGTGATTGTTAACAACAAAGAACTTCAACCTGTCTGGCTAGGCATGAAGGCACTGCCACTGAAGTGAACAAAAAATCCTGGCAGTAATGAGAATCATTTTTGCCACCGGCCGTTCTGTTGTCTCCACTAGAAGTATTAACTGCCAGTAACAATGATAGGGTGCACTTGTATAGTCTGGTATATTTCAGCATCCTGGTATTAAAATTGCAAGGAAAGGATTTGTGAAGCAATCAGAACTTCACAAAGAAGTAGCTTATGCTGTTGACTGTCTGACGCAGGAATGGCCCAAAGACTGTGAGTTAGGACAGATGCCAGCAAGACCACAGCTTTAAGCAAGAACCACAATGCCGTATTACTTCAACCTATGACATCATGGACACTGATTATAAAGGAGTAGCTATCATGTGACACCACATAGTGGAGAAACTGATTCACTTGATGTGGCAGTGGACGTAGATAATTATGTAGATCTTATGTCATTTCTACTTCATATCAAGGTGATCATACAACAAAGAATGTTTTGATATACTATTACAATGGTCTAGATGCACATGATTGTGAATGATGTACAATTGTATGCTACTGTAGTCAAGTTGAAGTAGCCTCCGATCTTCCCATTTTGATCACTTATTGTGTCATACCGTAAATGCTGGAATGCGGGAAGGTCTGGGAATGAGTAGGAACAAGGCTATGGTTGACAATTGTTTAAATTGTCAGGTCACGCATACAATTTAGTCGCATCCATCCTTGTAAACCCCACCCACCAGTGTCAAAGTGAACTGCCTTGTGTGAGTGTCGCTATGCTCCGTTAAAATAAATCTGCCACCATGCAGAGATTTGTAGCTCGTGGATGCAGTTGAGATGGCTCGAAAGAAGCACTATTGCCGTCGGAAGCGATTTGGACTCCCAGAATGTGCCGCACTGCAGCAAGCCAGTAGCTACGTGTGCATTTCGCTGAAGTGTCAAAGTGACTTGTAACTCATAGCTCTGTTCAGTTAACAATCTGCTACCACAAAGTATTAGCTAATAGATGTAGTTTGTTAATAGTGTATCTATATACAAGGCTCTAGACTTGCAAGTCGAGATATTGCGTGTCTGCTCGCTGAAGTGTGGACATTCGTGGTCATAACTCAGGGTAGCAGTGGTTTAAAAAAATCGCATATTCTCATCTTTAGCAAATCTAAGTACCTTCATGTTAAGATAGCTAGTTTGGCCACTGTAAAATCCTGTGCCACCGTAGGTCCAATTCATTGATGGCAAATGTATCGCGCCGTGCAATAGCCGTGGATTAGCTCTCGACCTTAGCGCTTGTACAGTAGATACTTCAATGATAACTGTTTCACGCTGTGTTGTCAAACTTCAGTAAGTCCTCTCAGGCTGGGAAAGAAACGCTAAAACTTTGGGCATGCACGTGCACTTAGGTGGCTTTTCATTATTATATGTCTTTCCATTTGGGGTGTAATAGTGTTGGAGGATTTCTTCAAAGTTCCGCCCAGCCACATGAAGTGCTGCCAGACCACTACAAAGGACCGCAGGCCACATCAAATGGACACGCCCCCTTGTTGATTCCGGTTGCCGCCATGGGAATGTGTAAACAAGCCAATGAATTTCAATCGCTCCATTATGGTCACCCGATCACTAATTATTCATGAGTGGAATCGGCCCGATTCGCGATTCAAGGTTGTCCTACCTAATGACACTGAAAGCTGCCACCAAACACTGAAATAAATGTTTATTCATGTACACATACTGGGCCCACCATGTAATGAACACATAGATTCTAACTGAGACTATAGCTAATTGCTAGGATACAGTTGTTAGCCTCACTACATTTGTCAATAAATAAATTAAATTAATAATAAATTGAAGGGCTGAGAACCAGAGTGGCCTAACCCAAAATTAAGTACTGGAAATTGCATGAATTGCACAAAAATGCAATAAAAAACATACATACCATATGAATATGTGGTCAGAAATTTGAAATTCTTAAATGTTCAGCAGCTTCTGAAATGCATTTTAAGAGTATTCCCATGTTAGGGGGGGGCTAGCTCAATGTTTGTGGATTAGGCCACTCTGGTTCTCACTCTGATACTCAAGTTTCATCTTCTAGCATCATATTCACAACAGTCATTACATAAACACAATTGTTTGCATATCTGTAACACATCACTACCAACAAGTGTTAATACTGTGTTGCTACATGCCTACAGTTTAACCATGGAGTGCTTCAAGTTGAAACTGTTGAATTGTTCATTTGAGGATTGGAATACCTCCAGTGACTGTCCTCGGTCGACCACAGGAATCCTGCATTTTCAAGGTCAACAAACCTGGAATCCAATCTGATGGACGTTGGCCTTCTTAAACTTCAGCAGGCAGCCAGTTTTGGGAGTCTTCATCCGTTCACTGTCCGTAAAATTGGGGAATTTCCCAGCTTCCTGTCGGCATTGGCATTCAATAATCAGTTTATAATTAAGTTAGTTAAGAGGTGACCTGGCGGAAACCCTCATGTGGTGGTCGGAACTTTGAAGATAAGCTTAGATCGACTTAAGGTGGCAGGTAACCCTGTTACTTTGAAGGTTGACAAACCTGGAATCCAAGCTGATAGATTTCTTCGTCTTGCTAAACTTTTAGCGCGTAATCAGTTTTGGGAGTCTCAAACCGTTCACTGTCCTTAAAATTGGGGATTTTCCCCATTTCCTGTCGGCATTGGCATCCAATAATCAGTTTATAATTAAGTTAGTTAAGATGTGGCCTGGCGGTACCCTTCATGTGGTGGTCGGAACTTTGAAGATAAGCTTAGATCGACTTAAAAAAAAAATAATAAATAAAAAAAAAAAAAAGAAAGAAGGAGTTTAGTAGAGTGCTGTAGTGTCAGTAGCTGTGAGTAGTGCGTGATGCCTGCTTGTGAAAGCAAGCTTGTGTCTAGAAGCAGCAGAAAGGCCACAGTGGCCAAGACTGTATTTGTTGAGTAGGCCCAGGTCTCGCGGCCGTATGCCTAGCCTAGTTGGTGACCGTGGCCAGGTGCTTCGAGTGCTGGGCTGGGCTTTAACTAGAATACGCAATTTATCGTTGGTGCTACAGTCTGACAGCCAAGGGAGCTGAACGGCGGCTGTGTGTGGAACAGAGCCGTGAGTTGTTTAGCGACATAAGGGGGAGAGGTGGGGCTAGTAATGCTTGCTTCCACTCGTGAATGAGCCCCTCCCGTAGACAAGTTGTGAATTTTTGGAAATGTGCATTCATTTTTGTGCAGTCAAAGTTGTCCATTCCAAGAGTAGTGACAAACATGAGTCTAGCCTGACTTTGAGAGTAGCTTTGAACAAAAGCTGGCATAGATTGATTTGAGATACATTGGTGGTTGGGACGCTACCTACAGTGAGCGTGTAGATGCGTCCATCGAGTAGCAATTTTGGGTTCATGAATATATTAATGAGCTAGTAAAACCCTTTTTAAAATTAGGCAAAGCAAGATTGCCCTAAAGCAAACCCTAACCCTGAAACTAGGAGTAACACTGGTCCTGACTGTAACCCAGGTTTATGTTTTCGTTAACCTCCGCCGAGTGACGGGCGTGCCACCTTAACACCGATAGTGCACTTTTGAAATAATAGTGAGAATTTATACTGCTTCTTTCTCCCTGGATGTGAGGTGACAGAGATGATACTACTCTAGGTGGCAGGTAAGCATCCCCACATCCTATAACTACGGTGGTAAAGGCGGGCTATGTTGCTAAGCAGTACAGCGGGTAGCTCTTCGGGCAGCAACGAGTGCGCCATTGCTGACCATTCGAATGGTATGACTAAAAAGTTTTTATGCTACCTTTGTTCTAAGCTTAACTGAAATAGTGCTTCAGTTACGAGTCCCTGTTGGTCCCCTCTCTCCGTCAGCCAAGTATAAATCAACGAACTTTTGTATCTATGAGAGAATGAGCGCTTTTGTACAGCTGTTCGAGTGGCACGTGGCCAGGTCCTAATTGGCCCCGCCTCGCTCATCCCCACCCTTTCCTGTTTAGATAACTGCAGGTTCGGGATTGCTGATAACTGTGAGGGAAGTCCCCCAAGTTTTAGTCGACCACAGGAATCCTGCATTTTCAAGGTCAACAAACCTGGAATCCAATCTGATGGACGTTGGCCTTCTTAAACTTTAGCAGGCAGCCAGTTTTGGGAGTCTTCATCCGTTCACTGTCCGTAAAATTGGGGATTTTCCCAGCTTCCTGTCGGCATTGGCATTCAATAATCAGTTTATAATTAAGTTAGTTAACAGGTGACCTGGCGGAAACCCTCATGTGGTGGTCAGAACTTTGAAGATAAGCTTAGATCGACTGAAAAAAAAAAAAAGAAGAAGAAGGAGTTTAATAGAGTGCTGTAGTGTCAGTAGCTGTGAGTAGTGCATAGTGCCTGCTTGTGAAAGCTAGCTTGTGTCTAGAAGCAGCAGAAAGGCCACAGTGGCCAAGACTGTACTCATTGGGCAGGCTCAGATCTTGCAATCGTATGCCAAGCCTAGTAGGTGATCGTGGCCCGGTGCTTCGAGTGCTGGGCTGGGCTTTAACTAGAATGCGCAATATATTGTTGGTACTACGTTGCCGTAGACAAGAAAGCTGAAGAGTGGTTGTGTGTGGAACAGAGCCGTGAGTTGTTTAGCGACATAAGGGGGAGAGGTAGGGCTAGTAATGCTTGCTTCCACTCATGAATGAGCCCCTCCCGTAGACAAGCTGTGAATTTTTTGAAATGTGCATTGATTTTGGTGCAGTCAAAGTTGTCCATTCCAAGAGTAGTGACAAACATGAGTCTAGCCTGACTTTGAGAGTAGCTCTGAACAAAAGGTGGCACAGACTGATTTGAGATACATTGGTGGTTAGGACGCTACCTACAGTGAGCATGTAGATGCGTCCATCAAGTGGCAATTTTGTATAAGCTACTAAAATCCTTTTTAAAATTAGGCAAAGCAAGATTGCCCTAAACCAAACCCTAACCCTGAAACTAGGAGTAACACTGGTCCTGACTGTAACCCATGTTTACGTTTTCGTTAACCTCCGCCGAGTGACTTCCGCCGCCACCTTAACACAGTGCATCACTATATACTAGGAAGCTGGCGAGAAACGTTGAATGAGAATTTGATTTTCGGTATTAAAGGGTTGATTAACTTAATATTCCAAGCCATTAGTTTGGTTAACATGCAACATGTCGCAGGAAATAAAATGCCCATAACAGCACATCCATTTCCCCCTGTAAGTGGATGGGAATGCTATTTCTGGCAGTTTATTTTTGACACCTTTAGGTTTATCAAACTAATGGAGTTGTAAGGTGTAACTAAACACCATTAATTTAGCTATACAAATTTAATATCCATTAAGACCATTGTAGCTTCTTTACACACTGCTTCTAAATGTTAGTTGAGTGTAGGCACATTTACAGTATATTGCATTTCAACACATAGTTTGTGGCTCCAAGCGCTTGACTACTAAATACTATAGCTACGTAACGGATTGACGCCGAACTCGTGAAGTTAAGATGAGTAGGACTGACGAGCATCTATTCCTTACGACAAGGTAGAGTAGCTACATATACTAAAAAGGAACAAAAGTGTGGACACATTATAAGAAAGGTACAATGAACAAAGCGGCCGGCAGGATACTAATAACAATTCTAACAATTTAATTCCAGATCAATCACATTCCTCCCCCTTCTTCCATGCAGCAAACTTATTTGCTGCACATGTCGTTTTGCAGCACCCATGTACGGTAATCTTTGCTCCTTCCACATCCATGGATATGAACCTGTCGCACAGCAACACATGGACCAACGATTTTTCCTAGCGATAAACAGGCAGGCTAGCTATACCTACACGCTCCCAAATCTGACAATGTACGGTGACGTATACACCCTCTCTGACTCTCTGCGTCCATTCTTTGGGGGGCCAGATGAGTCCTAATGCCATTACTGTGTGCAGTTCTCTTATTTAGTAAGTAGGAGCCTCTGATTTATAAATAGGAACCTTCGATTTTATAAGTAGGAGTCCGATATATAAGTAGGAACTATGCCCATGGTACTATCTGCATGATCTGCACACAGAATGAATACCTTAGTTCTAATCGCACACATCTCTGCCGTAGGTCCTCCCTTTCCTTGGTATACAGTACTTGCATGAGTTTTCCAAGCTCTCCTCCACCTCATTCACTGTAAGTACTGTTTGTGTACCAAGCAATGGCTGTCATGGTCTTGCAAGTCTCTTTTAGCCTCTGTTCTTCTTCGCCTCTGTGAGCTTTAATATAACAATCAGTTGGCAGTGAAACTTGAGGTGCATCTTCATGGTCAAGATTCATGTCGGGTGTATGGCACGCCGTATGTAACAAAATTAAAAACGTCATTACGTTACGTTCCAGGCATGGACGTTACGTCGCCCTTTGTAATAAAAATAAGAAATGCATGACGTTACGTCTCAATGACGTTCGTAGCGTTGACGTACGTAAAGTTTACGTTACGTACCTAAAGTTGACGTTACGTACCTTCACATGCACATGACGTACGTAATCTTTACGGAACGTTACATGACGTACGTAAGCATGACGTACGTTAACATGACGTACGTAAGCATGACGTACGTTAACATGACGTACGTAAGCATGACGTACGTTAACATGACGTACGTAAGCATGACGTCGCCGAACAGCACTCCTCGAGCACTTTACGCGCCAAAAGATGCTAACGCGCATGCGCATTTGTTCGCTAAAGGCACGAGTTCGGAACCATTCTTTCAAGGCTCGACGAGGAACACTGGTTTGGCCGGCTTTGCTCAAAACTCGACTCGGAACATTGTCAAGGCTCTACTCTGAACCTGACTTGTTTGTTGAAGGCTCAACTCGGAACCCATTGTCATGGCCCTACTCTGAACCTGACTTGTTGAAGACTCACTCGGAACACAAAGACAATATGGACGTCGACGAGAAAGTAGTCCTTGTAACCTTCGGTGAGAGAAGAAGGGACATTAAATTTAGATCCTCGGCTAATCCCGAGGAAGAAATAGCGGCATTGCTTGCTGCCGTAGAAGAGACATTTTCGGATGTCTTGAGTGACATGTCGAGTCACTTCCTACAGTTAAGGAGCGAGCAATGGCAAGAGTATATACATTTGCGAGATAAGATGGTTGTGCCGAACAGAGCTGTCCTGCGTTTGTGTCGATAGGAAGACGAGGTCAGTAAAGTAACTAGTACAGTTAGCTACGCAAATATTTATACATGCGTGTGTGGTGCACTAAAATTTGTGCCTGAAAACAATTATTGTAGATAGCGATGCACGCTGCTGGAACATATCATGAGTGAAAGTGGTTGCATTAAACCTTTGGTCTTATTGGTTTATTCAGGTGAAAAAGGCAACAGGAGTAGCCATGGACAAGTGCCACAAAGTTAGCCAACCATCTAGGCTAACAGCCGAAATGCTGAAGAAGTTGTTTCCTGGCTGTTCTTCCACCTCAGAGCCTTCCCTGGGCAAGTGAAAGTTTGATCCATGCGCAGAATGTATTGTTTCAGGTCAGAAAAAGAAGTCCTCTAATACTCGAGGAAAGCCACTTACCTTTCCTGTAGTCCTGCTGAAAGGGAAAAGTACCAAGATCAAAGCTAAATAAAGCTGGTCGAATTGTCAAGGTTGAGTTTCGCAGCAGTATGAACTGTCGTGAAGTCAGGGATACTATCACGAGAGCATTTCCAGCCTTCGAAAATACTGAGCGGGCACAGTTTTTGAGATGTGGCCAGGACAATAGGCTGTGGCTTTGTAAGGAGCAGGATTTAGATGGGGATGGCGTGTTTGGAGTGTGCGGACAGGGCAGCCTTTACCTTACCCAGGAGCGTGTTGAGGTAGGCCTGTAGATAATCAGTTTGTGCTGCACTACTGTATACCAGTACCTCAAATTTACTATGCAACTTGTTGATTAGTAGGTTGCACATCTACTTGTTACCTCAACTTCTATGTTTTATTGCAGCAAGGTGAAGAGTTGGCTGCTGAAGCCACTCACATGATTAAAATGTTAAAAGTGAGTGCTTTTATATATGTATATGCGTGAGAAGGCAATTTGGTTAAAGAGTTAAAAGTCAGGGAAGAATATCTGGTGTTACCTAGGCTACAACTGTGTATGTTGCCTAGGTAACAGGTTGATAGCCATAGGGTCGATGTATATATGTAGTAAGCTGAATGGCTACAATTTTGTGATGTTACATTAGGCTCCTCCAAAGGTTCCCAAAGATGCTGAAGATGTGGATGCAGGGAATTTGGACTCCAGTGAAAGTGACCCAGAGGACAGCACCCAGCAAAGAAGTGTAAGTTGTGGTTATTTTCTCACCATGCAAACTGGGATGGGCTTAGAACTGTCTAACTGTGGGTAAAGATAATCTGTGTTTTTGTAGTACAGCTGTTTAAGGAGAATTGTAGCTCAGCCAGCTGGTACTTTGTCTTGTGATTTGATCATTTTAACTCTCATAGTTTAATTTTACCATGTCCTGCATGACTTTATAAAGGTTCCTGTGGATACAGTGAATTTGGACTCCAGTGACAGTGACCCAGAGGACAGCACCCAGCAAAGAACTGTAAGTTGTGGTTGTTTTGTGTCCACCCATCTGCTCACGTACAAACTGGGATGGGCTTAGAGCTGTCTCAAGTTACAGCTTACAATCTATTGTTGTAGTACAGCTGAATAGTAGCTTAGCTAACTTTCTGCTTTCTCTTGGTGATTTGATAATTTTCATGACATACCCTTTAGCTTGATTTCACCATGTCCTCCATGACTTATGTTTTATTAAAAGGTACCAGTGACTTGGTGGCATGGAGAATCCTGTGTGCTGAGCAAGACAAGGCTTATGAGGAGAGTCTGAAGGCCAACCGTGAAAAAGTAAGTTGTAGGAGGACTAGTCTCGTCCCCATACTGAAAGGTGGGTTGTGATGAGGTTGCATGCTAACTTAGCTGACTGATGATGTTTAATCAACGATTAATTGGTGTAAGTACACTAGTGGAGTGTTCATTTAGTCTGTTATCTGCAGGCCATTAGGAAAGCTGCAGAGGAGAGGGAAATAGTTTGTGAAAAGAAACTGAAGCAGGTATGTTCAATGCACTAATACTGTATTCATGCCTTTGTGTGCGTTTGTCATGTTTATGACTTCTACCTTTGTAGAAGATTGAGGAGATGAAGACTGCTTTTGTAGCCAAGTTTCAAAAGAGAGAAGATGGGCAGAAGGTTGCCTTGAAGATGCGTGATGGGAGAAAAGTTGAACACTGTTTCTCTGCTGGGACCAAGGTTCAGGTATGCATGTCAGTGAGGTGTGTATGTGCATGTTGTAAATAAAGTAATCTATTGACAGTCACAATTCAGCAGTCACTAATTAGGGGAAGAAGGATACAGAACACGTTAGGGTTTGCAATATGTGATAGCTGCCAGCTATTTTTATTAGACTGTACACTGGGTCATTTTTATCTGGGTCTTTCATGCACAACTAAACTGATCCAACTTTTCATTTGTCAAACTTGTGATATCTATTTTTAAACCATGTGTACTATAAGAGTCAAAATTCACATAAACTACATGCAAGAGCGCATAAGAACGGGCGGGTAGAGTTATAAGAGCGTGTACCTCCATAAAATTTGAAACAGGACGGAATACACTGCCAGTACTAAAAATAGTAACACATACACATTCTGCGCATGCTGCGTACACATAGACATAACCATTGTTGCTAAGCACATGACCAGGAGTTCTAATTTTAGTACGGTTGAATAAGCTACGGGCTTCTATTGGAGTTACAAACTCTTACTCAAGCTGCCCGTTCTAATCCGCTCTTGGTACATGGTATTCACAACAAATTTAAGGACTAGTAAAAGTAATACTATGGATGTTATTATTTATTTCAACTATGTATGTATGAGAGGCCAATGTTGGGGAAAAGCTGCCATGCCGATGTGAGACTTGCATCCGTGTTTCCAAAACATACATAATCCAGCATATGTAGGAGTTATATCCCTCCCAGAGAGTGGTCACTTTACCAGTTGCATGTGCCTGAAAATAGGTCACATGACTGTCCCAGAACCTGATGAAGTCATTTGCAGATGCATGTCCTATAGCAAGTGCACCTGAAGATGTTGGGCATCATATGTTGATTCATGCATGTCCTAGTGGATGAATTCTAAATTAGTTCCTGTGGTTAGTGTTTGCAGTTATTTTCTTGGTCTACATGTCAATGTATGTTTAGCCTTGCAGTGCTATTTAGTTAACTTAAGCCTCGGTTATGAGTTTTGGGGCAATACAAATGACTCACCACTTGTTTGGACTAGGGGATCTGTGTAGTTGAGTTCATTGTTGGGAAGATTATTTGAGTTGTCTGCCTACTATAGCTGTAGTTAGTCTTATTGCGTAGCTTGATTGACCCAGCTACATATACTCATACATATCTACCTAGTCAGGCATGATACAGCTATAGTTGTACCTGGAAATGGTACATGAGACTTATTATATTATATATAGTAACCCATTGAACCTACAAAATTATATAAGTCATCCTCAGAGCATCTTGCCTGTTGCTGGAAATAAGTTCAGTGGCAGAGCACTGGTGGGTCAAGCCAGAGGTGTCCTAGATTCAACTCCTGTCCTTTCACTTTCCTCTATTTTCGCCTCATAATATCTAAATTCCTTTATAAACCAGTCATGTTTCAACATGATAAACTTCAACTGCTTCAGTTTCACATAAAGTTGCCCTAATTAATCTGAGCCCTGACTACTGATATAACAAATTGTACTACTAGAATACTAGAAAATAAGTTGAATCAAGTAGGTGTTGGTAGGGTTCTTAGGAACTGTAGTGTATGTTCATATATGTCTATTCCATAGTTATCAGATGGCGCAAGTGGATCCACACATTGTTGCAAACGATGAAGGTGATACTCACTGATGTGATACATTATCTCTGGGACTACAACAGTTGTGTTCTCTTCATCCAGAACAAGTCCCTCATCATCATCCACCCCATATGTGACATCCACAGTGTCAAAGAAGTCAAGTGCTGTTAGATTGGAATGTTGCAACAGCAAAGCTCCAGCAGTGAAGATTTGGTGTGGAGACTTGTTGTGTGCTGTTCTGATTGGATGACTGTTCCATCCATGCCTAAATTTGTCTAAGGCTTGGTTGATGCATGGGAGGTACACATAATGAAGTGCATGTAAGTGTTCATCATTCAATGGGTCAAGCATATCGTATTGTTCCAAGAAATAGTATAGTTTGTAAAAAGAGCACTGTTACACAGCGATGCATATCTCGCCACAATCTCTCAATTCGTTGATTGGTGCACAGAAGAACCCGTTATCATACTGTGCCTCTCTGCCCCCCTCTGTTCAATCATGTGCTGTGCTACTAAGATATTTTCACCTCCCTGGTCTGACCTTACCCGAGATGGTAAATGGTACTGTTCCACAGCAGAAATAAACGATCTATATGTAGTTGTTGCACGTTTGTTGCCTGCACATTTCATATACGTGATCAGACGACTGTAGCCATCAATGCCGGCATGTACAACAAATTTCCAACGAATAAGTTTGTGATGGGTATCTGTGACATAAACAAAAAGAAACTACAATGCATAACTCAGTAATTGTTGAAGAGAGAGTATGGCCAGGGAGCTTATCACAGATGTGGTCAGGGTGTAAAATGGGTTGGAGGGATTTGGTAGCATCACAGTAGCTTATGCACATGCACAAATCTGCATTATGGGAGTGGTTAATTCAGATCACATGACTGTAACGATTGCCACGAAACTACTCACTTCCAGTCACTCTCACAGTCATGAACTCAAACTCAACAAGCTCTGATAAATAACCACGAGGCGATCACCTGATGACAAATCATAACCGATGACGTAATGGTGAATAATACAATAGATGTATGATACTGTTACAATGACTAAAGTTCTAATTAAAGTCTAAACCAACAGGAGCACTTACCGATATGCCACAATGAGTTTGGGCCTGGTACTGAGTATGGATGTCGCCTGGTCAATCCGCCAGGCCATCTCAGTGCAACGCTAAGGGGGTCGATTGCACGCAATGTGGTACGTATTCTCTGCCTGGTAACTTTATAGCCCTGTGCTCTAAGTCGCCCTGCGACCAACGACTCCCCCAATGCTGGTGACTCCAATCTTATTTGAGATACAAGAGACAACAACTCGGCATCTGTTGGTATATTGGAAGGCTCATCTATCAATCCAAACTCCACACGTCTCCTAAGTATAGAACAAGAAGCAGTTCTCAAAGATTAGGGAACTCTCTAACTATTACTGTACTGATATGCACACTACTAATCTCTCATTCCACCAGACTAGACAAAATTATGGCTGAAGCTCTTACCATTTGAGATGGTATAACCTCAAAGATACAAATACCAGTACATACACATCACACTAACTGTTTCACATACAAAGAGTTGTCACTTCAAAATCTTGATCCTGGTCGCAAATACTCTAACAGACAACATACAAGTTCACATCAGTGGCGGATCTAGAAATTTAGAAAGGGGGGAAATTTTTTGGGTTGCCACGCCCACCTTCGGTCACGTGAACGCATTCATACAATAAAATAAAATATAGCTGGAAGGCCGAACCGAGGGTCCGTCACAAAAGAAATCTCGTACACTGTCCGACAGTGTTGTTTCAGATACATTTTAGTGTGGCCTTTTTAAAATTTAGTTAACCAAAACTACAACTAACTAAAATTTTTTGCTGAGCTGGCTAGAACATACAAGAAGAAACCTGTCGGCAGAAATCCAAACTGAAATCCAGAAATCCACTGTGAAATCCAGAAATCCACTCTGAAATCCGAAATCCACGTGAAATCCAGTGGATTTCGAAATCTCGTAGCTACGCCGAGGCGCGCCGTGGCGGACCCCTCGGGCCGAACTGAATATCTCGAAGCAACTCTAGGCCTAGTCAAACGTCTGGAGATCAGTAAGGAACTGATACGTGAGTGTGTAGCTGTGCCTGGTTGTTGTTGCTGCATGCCACTGCTGCAAAATCATTTGATGGACTCGTGCAGTTATGTACGCAAAATACATTACTAGCCGCCAAAGGGGGGTGCATTTGCACCCCCCTTACCCCCCCTAAATCCGCCACTGCACATACCTATAAACTGTCATCCTTGATATTCCAAGCAGAGCAGCAATTTCAGTCCAGGTGAATGAAAGTGATGCAAGGTACTCCAGCTGCTCTTTACTAACATCAAAGCATGGACGCCCACGTCCTCCAGTCCATTCCTTCATTCCAGCTTCGTAAGAAAACCTATGCAGGTTGCCAGATTCAAGAACTTCCTTGTAACTTTGCTATTTCACCCACAAGGTTTTCAAGGCTTCCACAAGGTCATGCAATAATGTTCGATGTTGATCTAATACTGGAAGCTCTTCTTCTTCAAGGTGGGGTAGGTTTCCACCTTGTAGGTGATCAAGTAAGGTAGAACATGTATGAATGCAAATCTCCAGACTCTCGAGAACATAATCGGTATATGCGTCATTAGCAATACCATATTTGACGTTCAGCTCCCTGTAGAAACTCGGAGACTTCTTCAAAGTACCTAGTCCAGTTGTTCATAGACATAGTAGGCTATGCAGCGAACAACACCGACTTCACAACAACAGGATGTCATAGGTGGTATTTCCGGTATGACAACATTTGTGATGTAATTATTATATAATTATTAATTTGTGGGCCAATTGGCATGCGTGATTTTTTGGCGCATGAATTGCTCTTCGGCGCGAGGATCTATGGCACGCCACACATAACAAAATTATGAAGTCGACTTCAACTTACCAAGTCGTTATATTGCGACTTTTAAGTCATCTTTACATCATGTAACATTAATGTTGGTGCGTTAAAGTCATGTAGTAATGTTGGTGCGTTAAAGACAGTTTAGTGCACTGCAGTCGTCAGCAGTGGCTTGTAGCTGGATGGTTAGGGCCTAGTATTACAGTTAGGGTTAGGGCTAGGGCCAGGGAATGTGGTTCTTCTCTTCTTCTTTTTTTTCTTCTGTGGTTCTTGCCTTCTTTTCTTTTTTTTTCTGTGTTAAAATACCATGACGTAAAGATGATGTACTTGGCAAGTCGTAATATAACGACTTGGGAGTCGCAATGTAACGACTCGGTAAGTTGAAGTCGACTTCGTAATTTTGTTATGTATGGCGTGCCATAAGGATCTAGGAGTGCTGTTCGGCGACGTATGCATGCAACGTCATGCTTACGTACGTCATGCTTACGTTCGTCATGTAACGTTCCGTAAAGATTACGTACGTCATGTGCACGTGAAGGTACGTAGCGTCAACTTTAGGTACGTAACGTAAACTTTACGTACGTTAACGTTACGTAACGTCATGCATTTCTTATTTTTGTTCCAAAGGGCGACGTAACGTCCATGCCTGGAACGTAACGCAATGACGTTTTTAATTTTGTTACATACGGCGTGCCATATGGCCGCTCATCAGAGGTGGTCGTTAAGAGGGGTTCCACTGTAGATCTATGTGTAATTATACCTACAAATCCCCCAGGTAAAATAATATTGACTGATATATGTTCAGACATCTGTTTCACACTTTAAGTAACAAAATCCTCATTAATATACTATGGTATGCTTATTCTATAGCAAGAAACAAATCACTCATTATGTGCAATTATACCTACAAATCCCACAGGCAAAATTATATTGACTGATACGTGTTCAGACATCTGTTTCACTCTAAGTAACAAAATCCTCGTTAATATACTACGGTATGCTTATTCTATAGCAAGAAACAAATCGCTCATTATGTGCAATTATACCTACAAATCCCACAGGCAAAATGATATTGACTGATACGTGTTCAGACATCTGTTTCACTCTTTAAGTAACAAAATCCTCGTTAATATACTATGGTATGCTTATTCTATAGCAATAAACAAATCGCTCATTATGTGCAATTATACCTACAAATCCCACAGGCAAAATTTGATTGACTGATACATGTTCAGACATCTGTTTCACGCTTTAAGTAACAAAATCCTCGTTAATATACTATGGTATGCTTATTCTATAGCAAGAAACAAATTGCTCATTATGTACAATTATACCTACAAATCCCACAGGTAAAATTATATTGACTGATACATGTTCAGACATCTTTTCACACTTTAATGAGACCAAAACAGCCCGCAAAGCAGGCTTTTAATGATATTCATGAGAATCCTGGTGACATACAGTCAGGCTGTGTTAAGTAAAGGCTTATCAGACAGACTTGGTTGTCACCAGTCTTTGCATGAGATTCATGACCCACAGGTATGCCCCAATCTGGAGCTAAAAGCTGTTAATGAGATTCATAGTCTTGTGATAATATTCATCACACACCTGACCCTGGTTACAGTCAGTGAAGGGTTGAACAGAGGCTTAATGTTGCCAGCTACTTCTGAACTTCAAACTCTAAATTTCTGCTCTTTACCTACACTTAACTCTTTAACCACAGTTGAGTGTTTTTTTTAGGCTAGGTGGCGCTGCTGCGCGATGAGGGTTGGGGGCGGAGTATGGATACCTCCGTATTTCCAATTCTGCTTGGAGCTAGCACAGGAAACGTGAGCCAAAAATTCTTTGACACGTTCTCTGTGGGTTCATGACCCTAACCACACCCACTTATTAGCAAGCTTTAATAGGGCTCTCCAACCAGCGAACGTTCCATCTGACTGAAAGCTGCCTACAGATCTGGAAATGGTGGGGGAGGGGGGGGAAGAGTGGTTTCTGCGCTTATTTGTGCTAACAATATGAATATGCCCAGCACCTCCTCCTATCCCATCTCCCCCTATCCCACTTCCTCCTATCTCACCTTTATTGCTAGCATGAAAGCTATCTTCAAATCAGATTGCGCCAACTGATAACATGGTGCCAAAGTCAGACAATGCCAAAAAGCATCCTCGGTGGTTAAAGGGTTAAGTGAGTAACAAAATCCTTGTTAATATACTATGGTATGCTTGATCTGTAGTAAAAAAACAAATTGCTCATTATGTGCAATTATACCTACAAATCCCACAGGCAAAATTGTATTGCCTGATATCTGTTAAGACACACTTTAAGCAACAAAATCCTCATAAACATTAATTATGCTACTAGTTTAGCAGTACCTAAAAAGCTGCATCCATATTTTGCTAGATGTAGTAGGCCCCAAGGCTCCACTAAACACCTTTGGTACACCAAATCATAATGCCACATAGTTTAGTGATGTTGCTATGAAATTTGGTTTAGTGTATTGCAAGTTACAGAAACTGTGTGGGGGCCTGAGAACAAGACTAATTAAGCATTCCTTGTGCAATTAGGATACTATGTAATCAAGGGATAGGAAGAGTATAAAACAAGCAACAACTGAATGATAGACTGCAGATCCAGCTGTGCAGGAATTGAAGATCCAAAAGTGATAGAACCAGCTGCGTGCTTTAAAAAGCAGAATGACTTCTCATCATCTGCTAGTTGCAGTCTTTACAGTGAGCTGTGTTACTCTTTCCACTGGTAACCTTGACAACACAACCACTCGCAGCTATCCTGCCAGAGTGTTAAACTCTGCTCCAGGAGAGTGCCCTTCTGATGCGCAGCGTGAGATGGTCATGGCTGAAGTGAAGGAAGACATCCGCAACCTTCTACCTCTGATTCGTAAGTGGATAAATCTAATGTGCAAGTTACTTTATGCTGACAGTATCGTTTGATGATGCATTGCATGCGAGGCAATTTCACATGCCCAGGAAAGATAAGTGATGACCCGCATATTGTAAGAAAATAGAAGCATTCATCAAATACCAAGTAGCTATATTGCAGTACACTTGACAGCTATGTTGTTACAGTGTGGCACTACTGGGGTCCGGGCTACCGTTGGAGTGTTCGATGATGAAGTCTAGTACGTTATTTGTAGTTGGGCACCGCCCCCCCCTACGTCCACCTCGCGTCCACCACGCGTCCGCCAGACGTCATTCACGTGACAAGTGTTCCCAGGCCTTCCTTGTTTTTCGCGCTCTTCCGCCTCCCGTGTATTATACTGAACGCAAACCGAAGAACAAAAAAACGGGGTAGGCCTGGGAACGAGGCTACATAAATACCTCTTTAATTTGTTAAATTTCACGTATGCGGTACTACGTTGTGAAAACTAAGCTTATAGCTTCAAAGACGGGAAGCGCTATAGCTACGGGAAGCCCCCAACAGAAGTACTAGCCCTTGACCAAAGTTTATCTAATCACAAGAGTGGCTGCACCATCTTGTTCCTATGTAAACAGAGAGCATAACACTAGCCCATGGCTATGACGTAATGTCTACGGTGTTGTAACTACACTAAAATTTACGACGTGTGTAGACGTCTACGGGATATAAAGGGTTAACATTATAAGGAGTGCATGCATCACATCAACTTTTTGTACTTGAGATACTTGCAAGTCAGAGCTCATGAATAATATTGCAAGGAAGCATAATAACAATTCTAATCGAAACAGTTAGGAGCATTGGAGCATAGCATTATAGGCCAATTTTTCATAAACACTTTTACCCATTACATAGGCGTAGGAAGCAAATTTGAAGTGTAGAGGCCATGCTGAGCTGCGCGAAGCGCCCCCGAAAAATGGAAAGTAATTTCGCCACGCGTAGCGCGGCGGCGAAATTTTTCAAAGTGTGCACTTTTAGACTGCAAAATAAAGCCCTTTTTTCAACGCTGTATAATATTCTACCCTCGTTCTCAGACCTTACCAACTCTCCAGTACAATATTCAATTTATGTGGAAAACAGATTATTGACTTCGTCGTCGTTCCAAGCGGACCGCCGCCAGGCTAGCTTTTGTCGCTTGTAGTAGTCTCTTTGAAAAATCTGCATTAGCTTCGTGCCGAGCCATCTCACTGCCAAATTTCGATCACCTTATAATCGGAAATGTACACATGTAACTGCATATGAGACTGATGCAACGGAGAGGCTGCTTGACCTTAGCCGCGTTCCCAGAGAAGCTAACTTATAGCATGCAGGTTATGAATATTAATTTACGGCCTAAAAAGTGTAGCGGCCAAAGCCGCTACGGCCGCTACGGCCGCTACGGTTCCTACGCCACTGCATTATTTTTATAACATGATGGTGTTCTCAGATATAATATTCTCATCAAATATATATATAAACAGTATACAGTAGCTAGCTGGCAGTTAAATGTAAATATTGTAGTGCTACGTAAGCTGCGCACGTTAAAGCAAACCTATGCACTTCCAGAATTTGCCATTTAACACTGCATAAGGTTTATGCAGTGCAGGATCCCTAGTCATAAATTAATGCATTCCCTTGCTTCCTACGAACAAACAAACTCAAATTGCATCATTGGGAACATTTCTGTTTCATCATCACTCAGGAGTATACAACAACTGCAAGGACGCCTTGGCTCGAGGCCAGTCTACCAGTGGAGTTTACACCATCCAACCAGACAATCAGCCAGCATTCCAAGCATACTGTGACATAGAGACAGACAGTGGTGGGTGGACAGTGTTCCAGCGCAGAATGGATGGATCTGTTGATTTCTACCGTAACTGGGCTGACTATCAGCAAGGTTTTGGAAATCTAAGTGGAGAGTTCTGGCTGGGACTAGACAAAATACATCGTCTGACATCTACTGCTACTGAGCTACGAATTGATATGCGAGATTTTGAAGGAAACTCAGCATATGCACAGTACACAAGTTTTAGTGTAGGAGATTCAGCATCCAAGTACATTCTAACAGTATCAGGATACAGTGGAACTGCAGGAGATAGTCTTGCATACCATAATGGAAGGCCATTTACCACAAGAGACCAAGACAATGATGCATCAGGTGGCAATTGTGCACAGACCTACAAAGGTGCCTGGTGGTACGGTAGGTGCCACAATGCAAACCTCAATGGTTTCTACCATGGTGGACCACACTCATCCTCTGCTGATGGTGTGAATTGGGAAACATGGAAAGGAGATTACTACTCCCTCAAATTCACCGAGATGAAACTGAGGCCATCTTAAATTAAACAAGTAATGGTTGCAGATTTGTGAACGCAATGTTTTCTAGATAACCACCATGTGTAGCTTACGTTGCTTGTTAGGACTAAATGTTGCAACATTTTTCTTTTGACCCTTGATCAACTTCCTAAGATTTTGTACTACTTATTGTTATAAAGTGTAACCCTTTAAACACTGAATTTTTTTCACTTGAGATTAGTTTTAGCCTCAACATGCCTTTAAATTTCTGTCAAAGCTCTGACTCCAAAACTGAGCCCAACTCCACTTCCAGCCTTAGCAAGCAGACTCGTGACCTTAACCACACCCACTCATTAACGAGCATGCAATGGTCAGCACTCTCGATTGGCAAACACCCACTTAGAGCCCAAGAAGCCTTCCCTGCCAGAAATGAACCCCCCGAAAGGTGAGAGTAGCATTTTCTAGGCCTGCTCATGCAGCCAGGCTGAGAGAGAGAATTGGCCCACCTGGTGCCAACCACGGTCCTTTTACAGCCAAGCCTAGCAGCTGCCATGTGCACAGCACCCTGCGGGTGACAGCACCCTGCGGGTGACCCCACCCACCTCCACACCTGGTTAAAGCACCTTCACACCTGGTTAAAGCACGGTTCTCACGGCAAGGCGGGATCTTGCTTCCTTAAAGTGCGTGCGGCTTCTTTGATCCGCCCACGCAAGGTGACATAATATTATTTATGCAGGCCTTTGAGATGCTACACATTACTGAACTATGAATATTACATTTGTCAAGTCAACCCAATCCAGTGCTACCACAGAACAAACATGACACCACCAATCATATTCTTGAGGACCAATGAACGGAATGTTGCCTAGGGGTGCCACACAGAGCTAGCTAGATTCAACCCTATTAATATGCATGAGGGGAGAGATTGCTCGACTTCCAGCAGGAATTACATGCCTTTAATGAGATTCATTGATCTCCATTGGGACATGAACAACATTCACAAGTGTCCAAGGAGGGTTAATGAGATTCATAGCTGTGTTCTGTTCAGGCTTGAGTCCATGAAAGGTTTAGGGCTTACTCATAAATATTCAACATCACCTTTCAACCCCAAGCCAAGCTGCCAAAGTTTCAACAGAAGGTCAATAATGAGGTTCATGAGAGTCAACATACTCTAACCCTCCCATTGGACAGCTGACTGAACCCAGGGTTGTTCATGGGGTAATGCTGAGGTCTAGTTAAAGCCAACTCGTTAATATTCATGAACAAATAGAAACACTACAGGTTTTAGAGCTCTGTCGGGCTTAATTAGATTCATAGGCTCAATTAGGGTTAGGAAGATTTGGGTTAATGAGATTAGGGTTAGGGATTTTAGGGTTAAGGCAAACCAGGGTTAGGGCAAGGGCTAGGGTTAGGGTTTTGAGGTGGCACGCTAGTCACTCGGCGGAAGTTTACGAAAACATAAACCTGGGTTACAGTCAGGACCAGGGTTACTCCTAGTTTCAGGGTTTGCTTTAGGGCAATCTTGCTTTGCCTAATTTTAAAAAGGGTTTTAGTGGCTCATTAATATATTCATGAACCCAAAATTGCCACTCGATGGACGCATCTACACACTCACTCTAGGTAGCGTCCTATCCACCAATGTATCTCAAATCAATCTGTGCCAGCTTTTGTTCAGAGCTACTCTCAAAGTCAGGCTAGACTCATGTTTGTCACTACTCTTGGAATGGACAACTTTGACTGCACCAAAATGAATTTTCAAAAAATTCACAGTTTTTCTACGTGAGGGGCTCATTCACGCGTGGAAGCAAGCATTACTAGCCCCACCTCTCCCCCTTATGTCACTAAACAACTCACGGTTCTGTTCCACACACAACTCCTCTGGAGCTTTCTTCTCTACGGCAGCATGGTACCAACGATATATTGTGCATTCTAGTTAAAGCCCAGCCCAGCACTCGGAGCACCAGGCCACGGTCACCTACTTGGCTTGGCATATGATCGAAAGACCTGGGCCTACCCAGTGAGTTCAGTCTTGGCCACTGTAGCCTTTCTGCTGCTTCTAGACACAAGCTTGCTTTCACAAGCAGGCATTACGCACTACTCACAACTACTGACACTACAGCACTCTACTAAAACTCCTCTGTTTTTCTTTTTTAATTAAGTCGATCTAAGCTTATCTTCGAAGTTCCGACTACCACACGAGGGTTCTGCCAGGCCACATCTTAACTAACTTAATCATAAACTGATTATTGTATGCCAATGCCAACAGGAAATGGGGAAAATCCCCAATTTTACGGACAGTGAACGGTTGAAGACACCCAAAACGGACTGTGCGCTAAAAGTTTACAAAGACAAAGAATTCTATCAGCTTGGATTCCAGGTTTGTTGACCTTGAAAATACAGGGTAGCGTGCCACCTTAAGAATTAGCAACACTAAAATCCAGCAAGAGTAGCTGCTTAGTTAAGACAAATGGCTCTGTTGTGTGGTGTCTCTCCATAAATGCAAAACATTCACTGAATTATGACAATTTCTCTAAACTCTCACATGACTTATAAGAAGCTTGGTGATAGACCTTGTGATGTGCTAATACACTGGTGAAGGTTAACTTATCATGCAACTCACTGCATTGCTCACTCACGCTCACCCCACAATGTTCTATAGTTATTATTGAAATGCTAGCTAATTCATGCCAATACCTGAGACTTCAAGAAGTACTGCATACTGGCCACTACACATGTACATGTACTATTACACAAATCTCAACATTCTCAGAATCTGTGTCTTAGTTGTACCTACTCACTAGCTACAGCTAGCATTATCTGATAGATAGCGATATGTAGAGGCTCCTTCCTAGATTTTTGGCCACATAATACAGCTGAATATACTAGTTGGAATTAGCCTCATTCCCAGGCCTCCCATACATCAATTGTAAATATGTACACACTAAGCTAGTATATCATGAAGCAACAACTCTATCAATCAAACTTAAAAGTTATACACACATGCAATGTCACTGATGAATGTTGGAGTGACTTATGGGAAGCACTGGGAGAAGAGGACGCACTTATTCTTCCTCTCTTCAAGCTAGTGAAGGGAGAGTTGTTGGTGTACCAAAGTTCCATTCATGGGGTAAGTGCACCATGCCATTAACGAATATCAACTCAGATTGGATGTTCAACGCTTCCTCCGGCCTGTGTATTATATTAGTCAGTTATATTATTTACGCGGGTCCTTTAAGTTGCATCTTGGGGTTACGCGGGTCCTTTAAGTTGCATCTGCTTCGTCGAGGCCAGCCCGACGGTGGAGAAGGCTGCATCGATTGTGCTGACCGACTCATAGCGTCGTTGCTAATATTAAGCTTCCGAAGCGTTCGTCACTTGTAGTAAGCGAATTTTGTGCTGCAGGCGGAGAACGCTGCGAACAAGGCTATGGACGGGCGTGTGCGAAACTTTGATGTCAGATGTTGTGGCGCCTGAAGCACATCAGAATGATTGGTTGGGCTCAGCGGATCTACTTTCGATTCACTACGCAAGAATTAGCATGGTGGGTGGTTACACGGAGGACCTCAAAAAGCCACAAAACTGTCAAAATTGGGGGGTGGGCGCTTGCGCGGGATGGGCTTGCCCGGGACAATACAGTATATTTTTCCACTTACCTAAAATTTTAGTTACCCAAACACTCTACAGTCCAATGATAAATGACTTCCTACTGTACAATAGCCTCGTTCCCAGGCCACTCCCAGATTTTATCTTGCAGCCGTAGAGAAAAATCGGGATAAAATCTGGGGGTGGCCTGGGAACAAGGCTAACTGTACAAGACATTGGCAGCCTATGCATATGCATGTAGGCCATGTGCCTTGGGTACGAGGGTCTGCTGCATGAGTGGTATAAACAACTCACATTCTTGATCTTCCATTGCAAAACAATGGGCGACTCCATTCATCACCCCTGCCATCTTGTGGAACTCAGCCATGAACGCTAGGAGAGAGGAGGAAGGAGGGAGAGGTAGAGATACACAAACAATCAACGAACCACATCTTGCCACAGCTCTCAAAAAAAAATAGACCTATTATGTTATGCAAAGTCACCCACTGCGCAGGACACATTTCGGCCAATACATGGCCCCATCAGCTGACATGCCCATGTGTGTATTCATACGTACACCGCACATGTACAGATATGCATACAAAGTACATGTATATTGGAAGCTTTTCGCCAGAGTCAAGTTTATATATAGGCATTTCAAGTGGCAAAATTTTTAAACTACATCTTTAGAGAGTCACAAATCCATGTGGTTTCGTTCTGCAATGTGATTGGAGGTGCCCAGTCTGAGCTGCCAAAAGTCCCTTTCCTCCTGCACAAAATTGGGCCTGGGACAAAATTAGGCGAACAAATGCACGTTTCATGCGTGTTCTTTGTCCTAAACAATGAGCACCAAGTTTTTCTACACTTTGCAGATATTCGGACTGACATTGCAATTAAAGGCCACATTATTGCTCATAAGAACCCTCCCCACTATGTCTACCTATGTATGGAGGGAAGGCCTGGGAATGAGCCCGAGAGACTATGTATAATGTTCAGACCTCTGGGAGACTATGTATAATGTTCAGACCTCTGGTCACAGTGGTCAATAAACTTGACTCTCATCTTGGCGAGGTTGTTTTTCAATGCACGAAGGAAGGCACCAGATGCTTCCACCTGTGCCTCACTGTGTGCATGTGTGTGTGTGTGTGTGTGTGTATGTGTGTGTGTGTGTGTGTGTGTGTGTGTGTGTGTGTGTGTGTGTGTGTGTGTGTGTGTGTGTGTGTGTGTGTGTGTGTGTGTGTGTGTGTGTGTGTGTGTGCATGTGTGTGCATGCATGTGTAGAGTAACCAACCAATTATCGGACACCCCACATTATCGGACGGCTGCATAGCACGAATGGGAGTAACAACGGCCCTTGTTTCCGATCCAGTAGGTAGGTTGATGCAACTGCTACGTGCACCCCAAATTTGAGCTTTATATCAGTGAATGTGGACGCTATGCCCCAATAAAGGGCCGTGTCCGATGGTCGCGACCATCGGACGAAACTACCGATCCACGGACGACGAAGTCCTATAAAGCGAGGGAGGCAGCACTGTCCACCAAACTTGGTTTTCAGCCGCAGCTATTCTTACTCTACCTAACCTGCAATTATCAGCGATTCTGTTGTTGAACGGAGAGAAGTGTCGCGTGAAGAAGCGCGCAGGTTCAACCCATCAATCATCGGACGAGAATGAGCGTGCGTGTATGCACATTTTGACATTGAAAAGGCTTTTGGAAGGTAAGAATCCTTCAAAAGTAGGTGAATAGTCTGACATATGTATGTACTAGTAGCTAGTGGTAAGTAGGCTGTATACGAAGTGTGGAACGTGTGATAAGTAGCGTGTAATATTGGAAGTGTGCATGGAACGTGGTATAGCATACCTCTCTGCAGCATGACACAGCTTATTACACGTTCCACACTTCGTATCAACTATGGCATGTGCATACCCTGCATGGTTAGTGGCTACACAAAGAACAAAGAAACATTACTGCCATCCCATTCTGATTTACTTTAAAACACTTTGCCTTATTTTCAAATAGACACTGTGAAAAGAGGGAAGGGAAACACAAGCACATACTGAGTGGCTGCCAGGTGTGCAACTGAGACATTCATTAACACCTGTACACTACATTGTGGCGGCAGGTGGTAGCTTGGTGGTCTGTAGCTCAGTGGTAGACCACTGGGAGAACCTAACTAGCACCCATACATGAACAATCAACGAACCACATCTCCCTTATAAAATAGGCCTATAGCTGTTATGCAAAGTCACCCACTGCACAGGACACATTTCGACCAATACCAGGCCTCATCAGCTGTTGCAAGCCAAACTGAGAAGCCACTGAAAGGTTGCATATTTCAATCTGCAATCGATCTGTAGTGCAGAACTTTGTTCTTTGTGTAGCCACTAACCAGTGTCCATACATGCTGTATATAGATGCACAAATATCTACGCATCAGATATGAGCCCACCCTTAAGAGAAGTTTTGTGCTACAGCACTTCAAACGCAGTAACGTGATCAAAATATGCAATGAAATGTACCCGGAGCCACAACATGCAGGAGTGCTAGGTTCGATTCCCAGTGACGGCTTTTTATTTTCCTCTGTTTTCGCCCCTTAACATCAATCACGTCTTTACTTGAACAATTTAGAGTAGGGACATTTCTCCCAATGCAACACATGCTGGAATCATTCTACACTCAACACACGCCAATTTGTACTCATAGGTACGGACAATGCGTGCATAGACACGCACAACTTGAACATGTGTACAGTCGGAAATCAGTCACATGGACAGGCCTTTGATCACATGAACAGGGGGAGTGGTCGTAACAATCTTTGTTTATAGATTCTGCCAAGCACTTGAGTTCTGCTTGTTCATGACATGAAAAATGTGTACATGCACAAACACCATATGTCTCTGAAAAATGCAGGCCTACCCGGGCGCATAAGAATGGGTGGCTTGAGTAAGAGCATGTAACTCCCATAGTCCAGTCAAAATTATTGAACCGTACTAAAAACGGAACACCCAGTCACATGCTTAGCATCCATGGCTTATGTCTACGTAGCATGTGCAGTACGTGTAGTACTGGTATGTGGTACCAATCATAGGCGCCGGAAGCACTTCGAATTTGGGGGGGCACAGTTGTAGCGCGGCGGCCGCTTTGCGGCCGTAGGGAGGGGTGCGGGAGGGGGTAAACCCCCTCCCGCGCGAAGCGCACTGAGTAGCTCACAGTGCACCGTACTTGAAAAGGTCAGAATGGCCGCGAGACTACAGGAAGCTAACCCACTTCTTCCATTCGCAACCTGGTAACGTTACAAGGCGTGTACTTTTTACCTCAGTGTCACTTGTTTTCTTAGCTGCAGGTAGCCAAGTGTCAAGCGTTCTCTGGCTCGCTCGAAAATGCGCGTGCCGCCCCGTGCCCCCCCCAGCCTCAAGGTTTGTGGGGCACGTGCCCCCCCAGCCTCAAGGTTTCTGGGGCACGTGCCCCCCCCCCCCCCCCCCCCCCCCGGTTCCGTCGCCTATGCCAATTTTATCAAGTTACACACTCTTACACAAGCTACAAGCCACCTGTTCTTACGTGCTCTTGCCGGATGTTATACAAAGTCATCACAGGACATACTTCTGTCAATTGCTGCACTGAGGGGACCAGAAGGGAAGACTAGCTGCTACATATATGCAAGAAAGCCTGAGTCAGGATGGTTGGCGACAACATGGTCAGCGACACCATAGGTAGTAGATGAGCCTATAGTACAATGAACTCATATGTGAAGCCTCATCATTTTAGTGAATTTGGGACCGTTTGGTTAAGTATATATATATATATCCTTCACTTCAAGAAGTTTTCTATACCACATGTACTGTACAAACCATCCATACATGTAGTTCCTTGTTCAAGAGGGTTAGAGGGAAGGAAGTTTTTGAATCACACACTTATCGCAGTCTGGGTGTGCTGTGACTTTTGTACCACAGTACAGGCTCTCTACTGGCTGGATTCCTTGTGCCGTGTGGAGTGGGCACACATATAGACACATACACACACACACACGCACACACACACACATTCTACAAAGCTAAAAGTTAAAAGCAGCTGACTAGAAGCCTAAGTCTAGACGCTTATCACAGTAAACAACAGCCTACTTGTGTTTACTAACCACAAACTGAGGAAGTGATGTAACCAAAAAACAATATATGGACCAGTAAACTATAATAACTGTTTTAAAAGAACCTGCCAAACTGCCACAGGCTAAACTAGTCAAAGTTAGCTCAACAGAACTAGAAGAAAATAGAAAAAGTTGTGTGTCATCATGGTCAACATCAGGTACACTAAAAATGCCCGGGTATTCAATTAAACCAAGCGCTGGACTCCTCTAAGAAAGCTTTAGGCAGGGAGTGGTCCCGCACTTTCTGTACTAGTGGGCTACAGGTCGGGAGTAAACCCGTGGTCTTACGATGATCGGAAAGGGAACTCCCCTGATGACCAGCATCTGAATCACCTAAGCAAACACCACTGAGTAAAACAGCTGCAGTTGGCATGTATACATTCAAAAACAAAATCATGTCATACTTATACTAAAAAAGAAATTCAAACACAAGGAGACAGCCTCTAGGATAATGCCTGCATAACATTTTGGTCTAACACACCTGTGGGAGGATGGAGGAGTACCCTACCAAATCCTTATTTTTATTTCGTTTTCTTATCCCCCTAAACACACACACACACACACTCATACACACACACACACACACTGAGTTTAATCTACCACAGTTTACATTACAACAGTGCCCAAAATTAGATATAAACTTTTTGCTAGTAACACTTAGTGATTAACAGCCAACTAATAGCATTCATAGACTCATCTATGACATCATGAGAAAAGCCAGTCACATGTAGAAGAAAAAGAGGGAGACCAACTAAAAAGAAGAATCTAGTAGCATCCATTGCCTTCAAGAAAGATAAGTTATACAAGTACTTAATCCTGGCATTGTTAATACTTTCATTTTACTAGTCTGTATAGAGATTAGCGAAAATAGGCAGATAGCTACTCTTGATTCTAGGTCACTGGTGTACAGCTATTAACTACAAAAATATCAGTCACTCAAAGCATGTGTAAGATCACATGTAGTGAGCCTACATGTACCAAGCCCACATGCAGCATGTCTCAATCAACTACCAGAATAAACTGGACTCCATATGGGAGTGGCTCCGCCCTTTCTGTAGCCAATCACAGGTCGGGAGTTTAAAGGAGCCAAAACCTGTGTTTGTGCAAAGATCAGACTGGGAACTCCCCTGATGACCAGCAAAAAGAAAACTGAACTGGAAACAGCAGAACAGCTAAATATGTAGCTGCTACTGTGATACCCCCACAGTGTTATCATAAGCTTAACATCATGACATTATTCAGCATGCTATATCCATATACAAGTCCCCCCAAAAGGAACTAAGTAAATAAAAATCAAGTATCTCATTTTCACTGACTCATTGTACAATGGACACGTTCCCTGCCACCCTCCTTGTTAGGAAGACTTTCCAAACACACACACACACACACACACACAGCTCATCCATG
This sequence comes from Agelas oroides, assembly GCA_949130485.1. Classification (NCBI taxonomy): domain Eukaryota; kingdom Metazoa; phylum Porifera; class Demospongiae; order Agelasida; family Agelasidae; genus Agelas; species Agelas oroides. Next base: position 22,600,495 of record OX422184.1, read on the forward strand.
GTGATTACACAGGGACAAACATTTGCTATCAATAAATTGGACCTATGATGACACAGCGGCCAAACTAGCTATCTTAACATGAAGGTAAAGATGAGAACACACAATTTTTTTTTTAAACCACTGCTAGCCTGAGTTATAATCCAAAATGTTAACACTTCAGTGACCACAGAAACTCCACCTTGACTTGTAGCTCAGGAGCCTTGTATAAAGGCAAGTAAGCTTCACTTTACTCTCTCTTATTTATGGAAAGACAAGCTGATTGTCCACCCGCATTTAAGGTGGCAGGGAACCCTGTGTTTTCAAGGTCAACATATACCTGGAATCCAAGCTGATAGAATTCTTTGTCTTTGTAAACTTTTAGCGCACAGTCCGTTCTGGGAGTCTTCATCCGTTCACTGTCCGTAAAATTGGCGATTTTCACCATTTCCTGTTGGGATTGACATCCAATAATCAGTTTATAATTAAGTTAGTTAAGATGTGGCCTGGCGGAACCCCTCATGTGGTGGTCGGAGCTTTGAAGATAAGCTTAGATCGACTTATTACACCCCAAGTGGAAAGAAAAACAAAAATATAGTAATGAATGAAAAGCCACCAAAGTGCACATGCATGCCCAATGTTTTAGCGTTTCTTTCCCAGCCTGAGAGGACTTACTGAAGTTTGACACCAGAGCTTGAAACAGTTATCATTGAAGTATCTACTGTGCAAGCGCTAAGGTTGAGAGCTAATCCACAGCTATTGCATGGGGCCATACATTTGCCATCACAAAATGGGACCTATGGTGACACAGGATTTTACAGTGGGCAAACTAGCTATCTTAACATGGAGGTAGTTACATTTGCTAAAGATGAGCCACTGCTAACCTGAGTTATGATCAAAAATGTTGACACTTCAGTGACCACACTAAACTTCATCCTGACTTGCAGCTCTGGAGCCTTGTACAATAACTAAGGTAGGTACACTGTTAATAAGCTAGGTCTATTAGCTACAACTTTCTGGTAGCAGACTACCGATACAGCACAGCCACACTGAGCTACAAGTCACTTTGATACTTAAGTGAAGTGCACACTTCGCTATAGTCTTGCTGCACTACAGCACATCCCATGCCTCCACAGTGCTTTTGATGGCAACGGCGCTTCTTTACAACACTGACTGATGTCTCTCAGTAGCGTTTGTGTGGTGTTCTTATCTTCTATACAATTTAGATATAGATGCATACAACAGTAGCATGGCCATCTTCTGCCCAGCAAGTTGGGTATAGAGTGAAGTGAAGCTTACTTGGTATTGCATATGAAGCCATGTAGAAGAGGGGTGCTAATAGGTGGTAATTGAAGCCCTGTGGAGGCAAGATGATACAAAGGCAGCCAACTTAATGTTAGAAGCTGGATTGTGCACCTAACTCCAATCCCCTGTTCTCTGTTCCACTTTTGCCCCAGGCTTCCACACTATGTGTAGTTAGTGGGTTTCTCTTAGTCAAAGATTGTGCCCTTGCTGCTTGCTCACCATGCCCCTGAAAGTGTGTGCCTGTAGTGGATCTGCTCAATGGGCAGGATGAAATGGCCTGCCACCGCTACACCCGATACTTTGCACTTGGGTTGCAGTTACCACCTGCACTCCAGTCACCGTTTTCTTTCCACTAGGACCTGCCTTCATTTAACCCTCTGTCTTTACCCTTGCTTACCACACCCTTCATACCTATGGCCTTTCTCTTATAGTCAAAATTTGTGCTCTTGCTGCTTGCTCACCACCTGGAAGTGTGTGCCTCTATTGGATCTCCTGTTATGAGCAGTACGAAATGGGCTACCACCTATACCCGATACTTTGGACTTCGGATGCAGTTACCGCCTACACCCCAGTCACCCTTTTCTTTCCACTTAGGGTGCGGTTATGCTCGAAAAAAAAAAAAAAGAACAAGAAGTTTAGTATAGAGTGTTGTAGTGTCAGTTGCTGTGAGTAGTGCGTATAATGCCTGAAAGTGATCCGCGCTGGGGTTGGTTGGGTCTGGCTTGCGAGACTACATGTCCATTCCAAGAGTAGTGACAAACATGAGTCTAGCCTGACTTTGAGAGTAGCTCTGAACAAAAGCTGACATAGATTGGTTTGAGATACATTGGTGGTTAGGACGCTACCTACAGTGAGCATGTAGATGCGTCCATCAAGTGGCAATTTGGGGTTCATGAATATATTAATGAGCTACTAAAACCCTTTTTCAAATTAGGCAAAGCAAGATTGCCCTTAAAGCAAACCCTAATCCTGAAACTCTAACCCTGAAACTAGGAGTAACCCTGGTCCCTGGTCCCTGGTCCTCACTGTAACCCAGGTTTATGTTTTCGTTAACATCCGCCGAAAGACTTCACCGCCACCTTAATTAAGTCACCACCATTTTCTTTCCACTTGGGGTGCAGTTAGGCTCAATGCACCCCAAGTGGAAGGAAATATAATTGCCGAGCGCCTTAGCGCGAGGCTACTAATCGTGCAGTGTAGTTAGCTCGCGTTTATACGGTTTCTGTGGTCTCGTCCCCAGACTACTGGTACTGGTCCGACCAGGAGGCGATCGAAAGATCGTGCGCGTGCGAGAGCCGAAACGGAGCAGGGGCCACATGGTACTGGTGGGAGCAGGAGGCGATCAACGTGTGAAAAAGATCGTCCGAGAGCCAAAATGGAGCAGAAGCAGTCAAAGCGTGATCGTGCTAGAGAGCGAAGACGGAAACAAAGGGACACTGCATTAGAAGAGAGTAAGCAATGGCGTAGCCAGGACATCGCCGATGCTAGGGCACAGCATGGGCACACTACGTTAATTTGTACGATATTTTGGGACTTTTACAGCCTCCCAGGTCGGTTCTGAGGCCATATGGTAGTGCAGTGTACGTCACTTATATGGCAAACTTGTGCGCGTACGGTGAGCGTATACGATACTCGTAACTCTGTGGATATACATACCGATACTGCGCCGTTCGATTTCAAGATGGTTTAGCGCCCGATTCGCGATCGACAACGATACTATCAGTGCCGATAATTCGCATGCATACATCTAGGCCTGTTTTTATAAGGGAGATGTGGTTCGTTGATTGTTCATACTTACACTGGTAGGGCACGGCCTCTAGTTGCTAGGGCACGTGCCCCAGTGTGCCCCAGCCTGGCTACGCCACTGAGAGTAAGGCAAAGGAGAGTCTGACAGAATGCAGATACCCGTAAGACACTACGCTCACTTCCTGAAACTCTTCAGACGACCCCTTTGCTATCTTCATCGCTCTATCTCGTCTCCAGCACCTAGCACCTACACGCTACACGTGGTTACAACGGATATCTACTTGCATATTTCCGGATATTCTTCTGTGCGAGGCATACTCCGCGCATGCGTATTCCTAGTATACTAATGAATGAATGAATGAATGAATGAATTAATTAATTAATGCTGAGAAAAACCATAGAGTGCTTGCACATGCCTACTATTTCAGCCTTTCTCTCCCTGGGCCTACTCAACTTTGACCAGGCAGCTGGAAGCAGTTATCAATGAGGTATCTACACTCAAGTGCCAAGGCTGAGAGCTAATCCATGGCAAGTGCATGAGACAAATTATTTGCCACCCACAAAAATGACCTACAGTCACACAGCATTTCACAATAACTAAGCTAGCTATTATGATCAAAGGTGTTGTCCCTTCAGTGACCACACCAAAATTACCCACAACTTGCAGTTCTTGAGCCTTGTACAAAGACTAAGATATGTACACCATTCACAAGCTATAACCATTAGCTATACAAGAAAAGAAAAATTGAAAAGAGATGTAGGGAGACAAAAAAAATAACACAAACAATGGAGGATATAAAAGTGAAGGTAAATATACAAAGCCTTATCCACCCCTACATCTTTTTACACTAAAGTTGCACTTTAATGTGAGAAAGATGAAGGGATGGGGCTTTGTATATTTACCTTCACTTTTATATCCTCCCTTGTTTGTGTTATTTTTTTGTCATGCCATCCCTACATCTCTTTTCATTTTTAATTATTTTTCTTTTCTTGTTTGTGTACTTCTTTTTTTTTAATATTCTCATATGTGAACAGTATCAAGTGCAACCACAACCCCATAACTTGAAACGGTACTCACAGTTAAAAGTAGTTCATGTAAGTCTAGGCACGTAACCATGGCATGTGCAGGTAGTTTGGACTCCAGACCCTACAGTACAGGCTTTAATCCACCTTGCTTTAAAATTAATGCTCCAGAGCTTCATTCTAGCTTTCAAAAGAGTACACTACTCTTATAAACTGTTAAGGTTACGGGATACAGTTTACTTATTAATATTCATGCCTGGATGTAAAATATTACCTTCCCATTTCTCCGTGCAGGAACCAGTTTACAGCATGCAATAGAAACGACATATAACAGTACTATGAGTGCCTTTTAACCAATATAGTATTAATTGTTATGTACAGCGTACTAAGGCGAGCCGCGACGACAAAGTTCGTGACTTTTGGCGTCAGATTTTGTCTTCAGAGAGGATTGCAGGTGCAACTTTTCAACACCTACGGGTAAAACTCAACTTACTTGAGCCAAGTTGAGGGCGGCTCGGAGCAACTTCGTCGCTGTGTGCCAGGGGAAGCGAGTGACACGCGTTTCTATCCAAAACCCCGGTGGTTTTCGACCGATCAAGCGACTAAATCTAGGCGTATATCAAAAACGGTAAGTCGTCTCAGCGAAAACTCTTCGAGCCGCCCTGTGCCTGTCTTCGTAGAATTCAAATACAGTGTAATATACGGTAAGATGTTCTTCCAACAGGAAATAACTGACGCCGAATTCAGTACTTCGTACGCGGATTCCTAACCGCAGGCACTGCTATCAAATTGCATGCTCCGCCCACCCAACCAGCACAGCTGTTACAGGCTAATGCAACTTTAGCGGTATGCATGCCTGGATCCTGCACGGAGAAAAGAGGAAGGTAAAATTTTACTTGAATATTAATAAGCAAACTGTATCCCGTAACCTTAAGGCCTAGGCTTTACAGTGAAACAAATACCGTTACTGAAGCGGACCTAGGCTCGCGTCCCCAGGCAGGCCCCACCCACCCGGAGAAGCAAGGCTATACTGCAAGTGACGGAAAGCTGAGCAGGGGCCTGGGAACGCTCTATGATATAGCAGTCAGCTGTTGTGTGTCGAGTGGAGGAGCACCAACACCGCTGGCACATCGATGTTCAAAATTTCACACATACATAAAGTGTGAAGTTAAAACATAAAGGGAGATGGGGATGGGGCATTTATGGCTTAAATGGGTGGGGCATTTATGGCTCAAATGGATGGGGCGGTTAGTTGCTGTTTTTGGGAGATATGCTCAAAATGAATACTGGTCTTTCCGGTCCTCGCATGACCACGGGTTTCGGTCCCTTTGAACTCCCGACCCGTGGCCTACTACAGAAAGGGCGGGACCACGCCCCGCCTAAGGTTTGTTTGAGGAGCCCAGCTTTTGGTTGGCACATAGTGCTATGGGCATTCACAGTGCTATAAATATTCAAATTACTCAACAAATTGGGGGTGGGGCTCAATGGGTGAGTTATCATATTAACTTATAATAACTAGGGGGATGGGCGAACGGTTAACGTACGGGATTCTGGCTTGCTATCGTGTCGTCTTGGTGGAACGTCTGGGAGGCTTGCGCCTTACCTACTCAGTGTCAATAGCATTGTGCATCATTCTCTGTCTTGGGGGCTAGCAAATCGCAGAATCGCGTGCGCTATCTCGCTCCCAGACCAAATGCAGTAATCCGTGGTCTCGGAACGAGACTATGTGTGCGCATGCGTACAAAATCACAAAATGGCGTCCTACGCAACGGACAGCAGCTGCAGTGTGTCTAGAGTTTAGCATAGCTTTGGTGAGCAGCTATGAAGACACTATGGATCAGGGGAACTTCGCACTGAGGTATGAATCGTTTTCGTGCTACAACCACGGTGAGTACATAAGCCATTCTCGAGATATTTTGGTTGACGAAAGAAAGAAAGAATACGAAAAATGGCACTTTGGCTACCGCATACTTTTGCATTTAGCTGTCTTCCGCGTGGTTTTTGGCCACTTATAAGAGTCTTGCTGATCATAAAGGTACTCAAAGAGGACGTCTGGGTGCTTAAATAAGCTTTTTGCGTATTTGTGGTGAAGTTATACGGCTTTTGCTTAAGTATATTGCGCGTCGGCGCCATTCCTACATAGAGAGTTACCGACTCTCTGATACACATTTCTGGTAGCAGATTATTGATCCAGCACAGCTACACTGAGCTACAAGTCACTTTGACAGTTTGGTGAGGTCTGCACTTAGCTACTGCCTAGCTACACTGCAGCATATCCCATTCGTCCACATTTTTATGGCAACAGCACTTCTACCAATCGATGTCTCTCAAAGGCTTTGTGTGGCATTCTTAGCTCCTACACAACTTAGATGGAGATAGCAGTAACACATCAATCTTCTGCCCAGCGGTAAACTCAATATATAGAAGTAGGCTGGATTTGTTTCTCATCTCACCTCTATGTGGCTACAATTAACACCAATTACTACCCTTGTTGGCATCCTGAGTAGGCATTCAGCATTACTCTACATGCAATGGCTATGCTTTTTGGTAAGAACTTACGGTGGCCCTGAAGGTCGCCCCTCGAGAATGTCCCCTCGCGAATGTTCGGTCCCCCGTCGCCCCTTGCGAACATTCCCTTGCGAACATTCCCTCGCGAACGTTCTGTCCCCCGTCGCCCTTCGCGAACGTTCCCTCGAGACTGCTAGTCGGGTGTAACCCGACCTTCGCGAAAAACGGAAGGTCGGGTGCCAGCCCTATACCCGGATGCGAATTTCTATCTGACGCACCCTTTTCGAACTTAGTCTCTGCACCGAAGTTCATGAAACGAACTGCGCATGCGTGAGTGGGTGGAGTTGTACCCATGAACCCTACAATATCTTCGTACAGTCATCAAGCAAGCTTCTAGGTGAGCTATAGCTACTAACAGTGAAGTTCAAGTTTGCCTCTGTGACTGAACTAGTGTTGTGGTCGACAAAAGCAATTGGTTGGTCAACCACTATGTTATTTTTTTAATGTGCGAAGGTGTGGTTTCTCAGTCACTGTAGCTATAGCTACAGTGACTCTACCTTCTATGGTCACAGTAAAGACAAAGGTCTTAAAAGTTCGACCATTTGGATACTTGACAGCTTGATTTCACTGCCGAGAGCTTGAGTGTTTGACCACAAGTCAACCTATTGACCTTGAAAGTAGCCAATCTCAACATCTCCATGCAGTATTTGTATATACTTCTATCGAAATACAGTGGAATAAGACCTGAAAATGTCATCACATGCGATTATTTCATGTAGCGTTAGGTAGACAGACGGTAGGCACATGGAAGGCTCTGCTCGACGAACAGTCTTGAGACCCTTCCGGCTTCTAAATCCTATTTCTGTTTGAAGTGTAAACATTTGCAAGGCAGTGTCATGCATCTACTTTGGTACACTCAGAACTGATCAACACAACCCCAAGTATATATAAATTGTAATGTTTGAGTACCGCCCCGTGTGTGGCAGCATTCTGTCTACCTGATGTTACATGACATCACTGCATGTGATGAGATCTCCCATGCCTTCTCCCTCTGTATATGCAGGTGCACTGTGGCTGTGTTTGAAGTTTGTATACAAGTCCAGGCTGTGAGATTTTACCACACGAGAGACATCAATGTCTTCCTAGGAAGAGAAGGGGTGTGGAGAATCCTTGTAGCTTCCTGATGGGGAAAATCTCCCAGGCCACCCTCAAAGTGATCAAAAGATGATGGAAATTAAAGCTATGCATTCATTTCTTTTCCAGATGAAATTGTGTCCACAAAAATGTCTTATTTTTGCTGATACAAACCTGCGCAAGATCCTATTGTCACACTAAATTGCTGTCCTTTTCTATTGGACTCTTGGAGACACACATGAACAATTAGACAAGAAAATTGTCCCTTACTCCCAAAGTCATTGCTTGATGTTGAAGATGTGAACACAGGTGACTGAAGAGAGACTGAATGGTGAATCAACTGCAGAGCCGTTTTATGCAAAAACTGCAACCAAAGACATTTTCTGATTTCAAGTCAAAGTCAGACAAGGATGCCGTTTATTTGTCATAGTGGGTTGGCCTCGTCCCCGGCACAAAATGGGGAAGAATCTGGTCAAACTGCCACCATCAAGTCACTACCACAGCAGAATGTTGCCATGACCAATTGTGCTTTTTGTAAATGGTACTCTGACATTCACAGACATGATAGCAAAGGCAGGTTTAGCTGTGCAGTATACAATAATTGTATTCCTCAGTGACGACTCATCAGTTGTAGTGTGATAAGACCTCTTCCTCTCTTTGCGAAGGGTGTGGCTGCAAGAATATGATTGTACTAGTCTGTTGCATAATCATAATATATAGGAATAATACATAAGTATTGTGAAGAGCATTCACGGTCAGAGATACAATATAATCCAGATTAACTATATTGCTGGCATTTTTGGACAGCTCTACTACATATGCTGAAGATTCACAGGTTGGTAGGCTTAGCTGGTAGCAGAAACGCTGCGCTATACGCTGTTCACGCTATGCAGCTGTATAGAGTTCAAGGGTTTAACTCCACCCATCCACGCATGCGCAGTTTGTTAGCATGAACTTCGTGCAGAGACTATGTTCGAAAAGGGTGCGTCAGATAGAAATTCGCTACCCGGATTTGTTCTGAACTGTTATGCAATAGTTATGAATATTGGTATATATTTGCGCATAGTGCATGCACGTGGCGGTTGAAATACTGCAATCTGATTGGACTGCAATATTTTTGCAGCAGAACAAATCCGGGTATAGGGCTGGCACCCGACCTTCAGTTTTTCGCGAAGGTCGGGTTACACCCGACTACGCGACTGCTCCGTCCCCCATTGCCCCGCTGAACGTTCTCTCGCGATTGCCGAGAGTTTTAGCTCCGCCCCACTCTCGCGCATGCGCACCTAGGTTTTAGTCCGGTAGCAGCTGTGGAGCGCTAGCGTGCGTTACTGGACGTGGTTAAGTTTTGCTGTGCAGTATGATGAAGCTTTGCTGTCATTTGCTGTGTGTTGTCATGCTGGGCATCCTTGTTCATTTGCAAGTGGACTGGAGAAAGATCATCCTACTAGGGTTGACGGTGAGTACCCACAATGATCCACGACTTGTTCCCATACTTGTTTACTGATGTGTGGTTGCATACTTACCATTAGGAATAATTCAAAGATACTGGATGCATGCAGTACAAAAAGATTGCTGTTATTTTGGTATATTTCAAAACAGTTCACAAAGTGTGTTGTGGGTAAGCTAGCAGTACTCAGAGTGCAATGGATTTCAAGTTGGTTAATGTAGGCTCTGCATCATCAGAGTGACGTTGCTGAAGAAGCGCCTGAAAGATTTGGGGCTTGTGAGAAGAAGAAGATTAATGCAGTACTCAAGTTTACCTGATGCCCAGCATGCTACTGAGGTGCTGAGCATGCTGGACATCAGGTAAACTTGAGTACTGCATTAATCTTCCTCTTCTCACAAGCCCCAAATCTTTCAGGTGCTTCTTCAGCCACGTCATTCTGATGATGCAGAGCCTACCTTGAAATCCATTGCACTCTGAGTACTGCTAGCTTACCCACAACACACTTTGTGAACTGTTTTGAGATATACCAAAATAACAGCAATCTTTTTGTACTGCATCCAGTATCTTTGAATTATTCCTAATGGTATAAGTATGCAACCACACATCAGTAAACAAGTATGGGAACAAGTCGTGGATCATTGTGGGTACTCACCGTCAACCCTATACAGTGGAACCCCTCTTAACGACCACCCCTGATAAGCGGCCACCCTGTCTATGGCGGCCACTCACCTTGGTCCCGACTGCATCGCCATTCAGAATAATACTTAAGAACCCCCTGTTTCGCGGCCACCTCTCTACTCCGTATAACGGCCAGTTTTCGAGGTCCCAATTGTACGCAAACAATACTTAACGACCCCGATTTAGCGGACACTTGTCGACCTTTTCCTCAAGATTGTACACCATCGCTGCTGTAGTTAACAACTTGACATTAGATTAGCACCGTTACTCATAGTACTGGCCTCTGCTTAGCCTTTCCTGCCAGCGTACAGCAAAGGAAAGCTCTGAAAACGCAGCTACGTCGTGCTCACAGCCCGACCACGCCTACCGGAAATATACCGGAAGCCCCTGAGTTACGGACACCTCGCTATAACGGCCAAAATGTTGGTTCCCAATGGTGTCCGTTATATATAGAGGGGTTCCACTGTAGTAGGATGATCTTGCTCCAGTCCACATGCGGAATGAACAAGGATGCCCAGCATGACAACACACAGCAAATGACAGCAAAGCTTCATCATACTGCACAGCAAAACTTAACCACGTCCAGTAACGGACGCTAGCGCTCCACAGCTGCTACCGGACTAAAACCTAGGTGCGCATGCGCGAGAGTGGGGCGGAGTTAAAACTCTCGGCAATCGCGAGAGAACGTTCGCGCGGGGCAATGGGGGACGGAGCAGTCGCGAGGGAACGTTCGCAAAGGGCAACGGAGGACAGAACGTTCGCGAAAGGCGACGGAGGACAGAACGTTCGCGGGGGAATGTTCGCGAAGGGCGACGGGGGACAGAACGTTCGCGAGGGGACATCCGCGAGGGGCGACCTTCAGGGCCACCGTAAGAACTTGATTGTGCACCTATACATCTGATTCCCTGTTCCCGAGTGTAGTTACAGCCACACTCACCAGCTGATCAACTGGATTTGATTTCATGCTTAACAATTACTCTATTGCTAGGCTTCCACACTTGCTCCTTTATAATTAGGAAATAGAACTAGTTGGTTTATCCGCCTGCATTCAAGTCACCATATAGACAAGACAAATTGGTTTGTCCACCTGCATTCAAGTCACCATTTTCTTTCCACTTAGTGTGCGGTTAGCAAAAAGGGAAAAAAGTACTTTAGTGGCAGAATTCAGGTGCCGGCAGGAAAAAACAACAACTGAAACTGGAACAACTTCTATGGAATGAAACTTCAGAACTGAAGGCAATAGATGATGGTAGCCATTCATCTCTTTATTTTTTTGTTGCTTGCAATACAATTGTGGTAAAAATTTGCAGATACATTCAATTGGGGATGGTAGGCAGGCAGTCGTAAAGACAGACAAGCTAAATTTCACACAGAGATCAATGTAAAATGTCACTATCAAGAAGTCTCAAACAGTCAGTTCTTGTTCAATATTCCCTCAGTTTCATCTCAGTGAATTTGAGGGAGTAGTCGTATCCCCTCCATGTGGACCAAATTATCCCACGATTGTTTGTTTGTGGTACGGTATAATAGGGACCATTGAGGTGTGCGGAGTAGCAGTTTAAATACCACCAAGCACCACTGTAACGCTGTGCACAATTTACACCCAATGCAGCATCATTGTCTTGATCCCTTGTGGTAAATCGAGATCCATGATGGTTACGGTCTGCATTAATTAGAGAGTCTCCAGCAGTTCCACGGTCATATCCTGATACTGATAGAATGTACTTGGATGCTGAATCTCCTACACTGAAACTTGTGTACTGTGCATATGTTGAGTTTCCTTCAAAATCTCGCAAATCAACTCGTAGCTCAGTAGCAGTAGATGTCAGACGATGTATCTTGTCCAGCCCCAGCCAGAACTCTCCACTCAGATTTCCAAAACCTTGCTGATAGTCAGTCCAGTAGCGATAGAAGTCAACAGATCCATCCATTCTGCGCTGGAACACTGTCCACCCACCACCATCTGTCTCCATGTCACAGTATGCTTGAAATGCTGGCTGATTGTCTGGTTGTATGGTGTAAACTCCACTGGTAATTTGGCCTTGAGTCAGAGCATCCTTACAATCATTGTACACTCCTAAGTGCAAGGGGAAAGGCAAAGTGATGATGCGATGCAGATTCATTTTTATAAATTGAATGGACAATATTACAAGAGATCTCAATATCATACTCAGATATTCAGGAATTGGCAGGAAATTATATTTCGTGAGATTCGCTGCATGTGACACTAGTAATACTTGCAAATAAACATAGCTATAATTAACGGAGATAGAAAAGAAAATATGAAACAAATGGTCTTATATATAGGGCAATTTCCCGCCATAAGGCCATGCAAAGTAAACTCATTGTTCCTCAGGCCAAATTACTTGATTAGTTGAGGCGGTTGTTTATACTACAAGTCACAAAAAAGTTTTCTGAATGAAAACAAGTGCATGTAGGGATGGAACCCTAAAAAACCAACCAAGCTAGATGGGAATGACACCACAACAATTTCACACCATCCCTACATCTTGTGCCATTTTGCCAACTATGCTTTGTGTTTGTTATTTGTGGGTAGTGTTGGGTGTGGAGTGTGTGTTGATGTGCGTGGGGGGTGAGTTATGTTGTGGGTGGCTGCAATGTAGTTGCTATACTGAGAATGGCAGGTATGATCTGTCTTGAATTAGTCTTGCAAGCCAGACCCTTTCTGCGCAGCACCAATTGCTTTCAGTATGCGGCACGCAGAGGGAAGAAGTTTGGATTTACAATTTCACTTCAAAGCATTTATGACAATTCTTAGTTCCTTCCTCCACGTGCCGATACTGAAAGTGATCTGCACTGTGGAATGGAAAGGGTCTGGCTTGTGAGACTAGTCTTGAATGCAGAAACTGTAGAGTGCATGAGCTGGGTCTGTATGGTATGTTGGAGTAAGTTATGTTGTGAATTTTGTTGCTGCTGAACATGGCAGATATGGGTTGTCTTTATGTAGGAGGCTGTGGAGTGAGCAGCGCTGAGTACAGTATTCATTTAGTGGGTGGAAATAGGCTAAGTGCATGTAGAGAGTTTTTTGGTGTCCATAGTTGGCAAAATGGCACAAAATGTATGCATGGATGGTGTGAAATTGTTGTGGTGTCATTCCCATCTAGTTTGGTTGGTTCTTGAGGGTTCCATCCCTACATCCACTTGTTTTCATTTAGAAAACTTTTTTGTGACTTGTTCCTGCTGTTTTATTTTGTACTGGTTTTTAGGAATGGTATAGAGAAGAAGCAAAGCCTCATAAAAACCAAGTGCAAAGCACATGAGTTTAGGCTTTGCATGCAAGCTTATAAATCCCGTGCTCACTTCACGTGGACTACTAATGGCTTCACCGAAAAACTCTCTATAGACTGTCACCACAGAGTATTGAGTCATAAGACCATATTACAGAACTGTTTGACGGTGAGTAGCTATAGTCTTTTGAAACCAATGCATAGGGTCTGTGGAGCTGAACAACCGCCAGTTCTGTGGCCACCTCTAGTGCAGAAGTTTTGGAATGAAGCCATGCACTGTTGACTCGGTGCTACTAGAGTTTGAGTATACCAAGCTACTAATAGGCTGCCACTTGCTTTGTTGGAGGAATATGAAGACTCAGGCACAACACAAAAGGAGGACGTTATGAAGACACCAGCCAAAGTGCTACCATCAACTCACAGTATGCATTTTTGTTGTAAACTACTGTAACAAGGAAATTTGAAATGTGAAAGTTGACAATAAAAAATTGAATATCAGTGGCTAGTGTTCTAAGTCATATGAAGTACTTGATGCATGTGATGGTTAAAACACTAGCTGGCAAATTTAGAACACTAGCTGGCAAATACCAGCTAGTGTTTTAACCATCAAGTATACTTCGTATCTAGGTGGGTTATATGACCAGCAACTAATTGGATTACAAAATTTAAATGGAAGTAGAAACTGCTGCATTTGCAAACTAGCTACATGTCCTCAGTGTGTGAGTCCTCACATACACTTTCATTTACAGTAGCTCTAGCAATACATACTTTATAATACTTGTTCTGGAAACATGCACATCCCCTTTATGTTTTGCATTATACCACCTGACTTCGGCTGTTGCCGTCTTCATCGTTCACGGTAAGTTATAGCCTCGTACCAAGAATGGCCGGGGTGCGAGGCTAGGTAAGTAAACACGTGCTCACAAAATGGCGTATAAGCACTAAGCAATAACATCGCAGTGCTTGAGAACCACTGAAGAATAGTTCGAGTTCTACGATAACGATAAGTAGTGAGTGCAATACCCAGTGATTTATGCTATTTTTTCGGGTTTGAATCGTTGTAATAGCTTCAGCCGTTATCGTGCTAGCCTGGCTGACAGTTACACCCACAAGAAAGAAAGAAAGAAGAAAGTCAGAAGATAGACAATTTGCCCGTTTTAGTGACTTGCCGGTCTGGTACTTTAGCGATGGTTTTCCGCAAAGTTAACGGTCCTGTTGCCCATGGAAGCACTCAATAATGCCTGATATGGCTCATGGAGGCCGTTGACTAATCCAACGCGGACATTTCGAGCGTGTCATTTGTGCACTTTTAATGTGGCCGCCATTTTTTTCCGGGGCCCTGCCCCCAGACCCCCCTAGATTATGGCGTGCAAAGCACACCATCCCTCATCCCTTATAGGAATTTGGCTGGACAGGTTTTTTCTTGCTTCCTACGGCCCTGTACTTTGTATGGCCTAACTGTGGCTTTATTTTTGCTGCGCACATGCAACAGCAAGTGATACTTAGCACTAAACGCATAAAAGACGGGTTTGTTGGATAGCTACCGCCGTCTAAAGTTGCACGACGACCACCAATGCAGGTTTCTGGTTCACGATCACCGAAACCTGGCGACGAACGAAGAAGCCGCACTGAGACGGCGGAAAAAGCGACGTGCATGCGGTCAGATGGAGGTACACAGACCGACGACGTGAGTCTTATGTCAAGGCTGTCCTTGGTCCGACCAACTCGGGCTTCTTTCAGCTCGTGATCAGATGAATCTTCCTGAAGAACATTCCTGGAAGTGGCAACATGACGATAGAATTCACGGAGAGACATCCTGTCGTCGCCTAGCTCAAAGATGGTCCACGGCAGCAGCGTTTTGGAGCAGCAGAGGTCGTAAATCGTCGCGCTCAACAACATGTCCACCATTTGCCCTGAAAACGTGGTCGCATAGCGGACGTAAACGGGAGGCTGTCTTCCACCAAATCCAATGTGGTACCGCCCTAACTGGTCATGTGACTTCCGGTGCAACCTGCACAGCCCGCAGTACCGTAGTGTGGCAAGGGGTAGTCACTTATATGTCGCCTGTAGAAGCGTTTGCGACCGCGATCAAGTTTTTTGATCGGCAAAAAGTGTGCTTGATCGCTTGATCGTCCCCTTCTGAGGCTCTTGATCGCTTGATTTTCAAGGGTCAAAGGTCAAATTGCAGCCGCGCGTTCTTGATTGTTGATTTTTAGCAGTTCGGAGGTCGCCTTGATCGCTTGATCGGCCCCTCAAAAGGGCCTTGATCGCTTGATTCAGTTTTGATCCCGGTCGCAAACGCTTCTACACGGGACATATAAGTGACTACCCCTTGTGTGGCGAGTCACTAGCTCTCTTGTCGGTTGCCTACGTCAGTCTCGCCTTCCAGCATGGAACTCATGGAACAGAGAAAATGGACCCAGAAGGAGTGAACTCCACCTACACAACATACTACCAAATGCAGCACATTTATTATAAGACCCAAGAACTGTGTTTGGTAGCAGAAAAGATCCAGATTTCTTAATGTCTTTTTTATTTGGTGGGGGGTTGAGGGAAGACATAAGTGGTATGTGTAGTGGATGAGGGCACAAAGTTCTGGGCATTGGCTGTAATTTGAAGCAACAGAGATACAATGATTCATGTGATCTTTAATAGGCCTTGCAACTTCAACCCACGATGTCATAGTTGTGGCTTCCAACAATGGTATTGAGATAGCAATGACACAGCCCTAAGGGAAAAACTGAATCAATCAACATCCTCTAACTCACTGGCAATGTGTAAAACCACTACCAATTTGAAGCTCATTTGATAGGATCATGGTGATCGATAGAAACTCCCATGTAAGCTCCCATGTAAACAGCAAACAGCAAATAATTATTGTCATATCATTATGTAATGTAATGTTGTTTACAACAAAAATTGACAAACTAAACGGTGATGGTGTGCACCAAAAAAATTGCATGTTAGCCTCTTCCAAATCAATTCATTGCGTCTCATCCCTAAGCAGAAAACTAGATGCGGGTTGGCCAAGAATTCAATTACAATGTCATTCCTGTGTGAATAATGTACAACACTGCCTTTGACATTTATACACTCGGATGAGGCACAGTAAACAAACAGCAACTTCTTACTTTTGACATTTCTTTGGTCTTCAGCTCCCAGCCCAAAACAACAGGCATGCATGTGGGTCACCTTTTTGGGGGTCAAAGGTGGTTCTGGGCATGCACTAAATGCCAAATGGTAAACAATTGATGCAGGCGGAAAAGAATGAAACAATGACTATTCGCAAGAACCTAACTGTAGCATGAATGGCATGCCTGGGTCAATCATCAGCTATACCTACAAAACAAAAACAATGAGTTGCATCTCTGAACAATGGGATATCCATCATTGGGTTTATCGAGGTCCTTCTTTGAAACAAGAACTGCACTGTTTCCAAATTCTGTGCAAGGTCACAATAGCTAACTGCTTCAAAAGACATCTCAGCACGAACCCTCAGTCTTTCCACTACAAAGCATGGCTCTCAGGTCTCAACTGTACTGCATTGGGTATATACTTTTCCTCATGAGCAATGTAATTGGAAAATGGCAAAACAAACCAGCACCGTTTTGCACATATTGTTTAACCGACTGCATGCTCAACGCTTGGTGTGTATGATAGTCGCCTCTCGCTAACTTTAGACATGTGTGGTAAGCTTCCTGGTATACCTTCTCTGCTCTGACCCGCACTTTGCCCATGCTCAATTAAACGTCTTCTACCGTCCTTTCTATCTAGATGCCACTCACATGCATGTTTCAATCTTAATAGATAATATTATATGCTAAGGTTAGGGCAACTATGTATGACAAGCCGTAGGTGCATGCTTCTTTATCTGAGGACCTGGTACAGATTATGTTATCCTTATGCTTATCTATCCCATATACAGGCTTCCGCTGACCTCGACTCAGAAGTAGAAGAGATTGGTGTCTCAAGCCAGTATATTGTAGTCACCCATACAGACGACTCCAGAAAATACTTTGTTGTAGTGGAGAAGATGATCTTGGTGGAAAGCAGCAACATGGCAGCAGCTCTTCAAGATGTTATGTCTGTTTATATTAGTTTTAACATAGCATACCCTAGACCACTCTACCCTGTTTTATTGTTTTTGCAGCACCATGTGTTTGAAATTAAGGACACTCAGGCGCCTTAAGGACTGGGTGCAGCTGTTTGAGCGCACTGCCTAAAGTACCCCTGGGGCGGGCGTTATCGCACCACAAACAGGAAGCTGGTTGTATCTATGTAAACAATGTGGGACCTTGGAATGCAATTATACACCTTGGTTATACAGTACCGAGGGATCGGCTTAGGCTTGTACTAGTCCTTACAACAACGCTCAGTCTCGTCCTTACTTTTTTCGACTAAAGCGTGATGTGAGACGCACATCTGTAACACTAGAAGTCGTTCTGCCAAGCGCTTTCAGCAACTTTCAAAGCGCACATATTGGAGTCACGTGCACCGTGTAGTCTAGCATGTGCCAGCTACCTCCGAATAAGCTGCATAATGGCCGCTTAGCAGCTCTTTTTCCGGAAGTTAACTCACGAGGAGTTTTTGCGAAGAGAACTGGAGTATACTGTTGGGTTAGATCGAGAAGAAATCCTATTGTCTTTGATTTGACCGTGGGAAAAGTTCGTAGCTTACCGCTAAAGGTGCGAAGTGGACGTTTAAATGCCTGGTGGGTGTGGCATATTTGCCAGTTCCAGCGCTTTGGAAAGAGATATCCACTATTCCCACAGATAAAAAGTTGAGCCAGCTGAAATAGAACGTAATGGTGTAGAGACAATCGTGAAATTTTGTTTGTAAAAAGTCCTCATATCAAGTTTACTGATATACCCTGAGGGAGGGGCTTGGTACAGCTAAGCTGTTCATGGGCGTGGCCTGAAATGATGTCACAGTAAACATCAAGGGTGGGGCTACACGTAACAACAGTAAACAATTATGTCAAGCTTCTTCCTTTTTGATTCAAATTTGGCCATAATGTAGCCTCAAAAGCCACAGACCCAGTCCTTAATGCCCCTGAGCAATCAGACTGTTTCTAATATAGTGAAAATAGTTTACAGTGCTATGTGTGTTTAACTCAAATGTTGTAACTTGTTTAGGTAGCCAATCTATATGTTCTTTGCATGTTGGAAGCACACTTTCTATAGTTCAACAAGAACACAGTTTTAACATGTTAGATAGCACACTTACACACAAAGGGTGTGTTAAACGTAAATATTCATGTGAACACACTGGTGTGTGCAGTGACACAATCATGTTACTTGGCACTTCAAATAGGGGTGTGTTACTTGAGGTGGCACGCTAGTCACTCGGTGGAGGTTAACGAAAACATAAACCTGGGTTACAGTCAGGACCAGGGTTACTCCTAGTTTCAGGGTTAGGGTTTGATTTAGGGCAATCTTGCTTTGCCTATTTTTAAATATGGTTTTAGTGGCTCATTAATATATTCATGACCCCAAATTGCCACTCGATGGACACATCAACATGCTCACTTTAGGTAGTGTCCTAACCACCAATGTATCTCAAATCAATCTATGTCAGCTTTTCTACTCTCAAAGTCAGGCTTGACTCATCTTTGTCACTACTCTTGGAATGGACAACTGTGACTGCACCAAAATGAACGCACATTTCAAAAAATTCACAGCTTGTCTACGGGAGGGGCTCATTCACGAGTGGAAGCAAGCATCACTAGCCCCACCTCTCCCCCTTATGTCGCTAAACAACTCACGGCTCTGTTCCACACACAAACACCGTTCAGCTCCAATGGGTACCAGAGCTGCATAGCACCACCGATAAATTGCGTATTCTAGTTAAAGCCCAGCCCAGCACTCTAAGCACCGGGCAACAGTCACCAACTAGGCTAGGCATACGGCCACGAGACCTGGGCCTGCTCAACAAATACAGTCTTGGCCACTGTGGCCTTTCTGCTGCTTCTAGACACAAGCTTGCTTTCACAAGCAGGCATTACGCACTACTCACAGCAACTGACACTACAGCACTCTACTAAACTCCTTTTTTTAAATTTTTTTTTTATTAAGTCGATCTAAGCTTATCTTCAAAGGTCCGACCACCACATGAGGGGTTCCGCCAGGCCACGTCTTAACTAACTTAATTATAAACTGACTATTGGATGCCAATGCCAACAGGAAATGGGGAAAATCCCCAATTTTATGGACAGTGAACGGTTGAAGACTCCCAAAACGGACTGTGCGCTAAAAGTTTACAAAGACGAAGAATTCTATCAGCTTGGATTCCAGGTTTGTTGACCTTGAAAATACAGGGTAGCGTGCCACCTTAACACAAAAGGTGTGTAAAGCTTAACAGTTATGTGGACACACTGTGTTAAACAGCACACTTTTTTTAACAGTGTAGTTTGTTTTGTAGGTTCTTTTTCCAGGTTGCTGAAACGTCATGCTGACTAGAAAAGACTATATTTGCATCATCATTAACCCTCAGCGCGCAGTAGTTGTCCTGTGTGTCTGTGTGTCCGTTTTCTCTATTCTGCCTTCCCATACTTTTAGGCGTCCAATGAGAGGTATCAACAGCTACAGCGTGGAAAATGCAGTAAAAACAAAAAAAAACTGCTTAGTTCAAAAGTTAGAAGCATTATAAACTTACCGCGACTAAGTGAAACATTACAACAGACTTTACACAGGCAACAGGAGGATAGAGTACATAAAGCAAGCATAAGACCCACTGAAACACCCAGTGAATCATCAATCACCTAAACCAATTATGATAAGCATAAACACTTATCATCTAGCTTGCGTCGAGGGTTCTGCACTTCAGTGCCGTTCATTTTCCCTGGATAGTTTGTGTAGTGGAGACAACAGAACTGTGGCAAATGCTTCCCATTCTTGCTCACCTGGGTACAGTTCACTGAAATCACACAGTTCTTTTTCAAAGATCACCTGAAGGATGGAGTCCCTTTCTTTACGTTGATCAAGCTCTCACAACTGTCAGGAACTGACAAAGGTTTAAGTATGCTGAAGGCGTGGCATGACGCATGCGCGATATGCTACCGTTCTGAGTCTTGTACACTGTCGTGCCCCTTGTAGGGCTTTATCGATGAACCTTGAACCTTGAACCTTGGTGATAGAGGATGTTCAGTCCAATTTAGTACAAAATTAATGATGATGTAATGATGACGTTCGGCTTTCACCCGGCACGTGCGCACCTTACGCGACCCGGAAATTTGACCAGTGAAAATTTGATTGGCGAAAATTAAATTTTGCGTTTACGTACGTGCATTTGTTTTCTTCCGAACGTAACTGTTGAAGTTTCGCCACTTTTGTCTTTGGCTACAAGTAAGCTGAAGATACGCAGCATAGACGTCTATATAACTCAATAGTAAAACGTGTCCAAGAATCAGCAAAAATTTTTAGGCGGAGATACATTAGTTCCGAGCAAATATTTACTGAATGCTACACTACTAGTAGCTTAGGCAGAGATAAAATTCCGCTAAACGGTAGGTATACGTCCACTTACGGACGTGCTGTAGAAGGTTGCGAATGTCTTCCCTCACTTCTTCTCTGACTGTCTCGAGCTGTGTATCAGGAGGGCATCCATCCTGACTAGTAGTGTTCAACACTCTTGGAGAATAGGTCAGAATGGTGTTGTTGTAAAGATTACAAGTGGAAAGAGCAACACAGCTCATCACAACGAAGACTGCAACCAGAAGACTACGAGAAGTCATTTTGCACTGATGTTGAATTGCTTCTTGGATATTCAGCTGCACAGCTTGATTACAGTCTATCACTTAGTTGCTGCACTTGTTTTTGTATACTTGGCTTGTCCCTTCGATTACATAATTCCAATTTACTGGCGCCTTGAAGACTGCTGCTGCTATGAATGTTATAATGGAAATGTGAATTTATATTATGGAAACAATTTTGCTGCTGTGGCAAATTATTTTGTTACTATAATTATCCTTCCTATGTTAATTCAAAGAATGTGGTGCATGTAAAACATTTCGTGGGAGGCTACATCTAGTATAGTTTACATGTATTCAAGTATCAGCTCCAACTGCATGAATCTTTTTCTGTACTGCAATCATAGAATTTGCACAGTAAGCACACAAATATAGTCACTAAAACACTTAGCTAAAATACCAACTTTGTTTTTGTAGTGGGCCGGCCATGCATGCATGTTGTATCCCTTCACCATGTGCGAAACCATGAATGTAATACTGGATGCGTGAATTTTACACGTACCGGCATTATCATGTGCCAAATGAATGTTATAGCTACTGAAATCATGAATTTTGCCTGAGTTCCATTTTGTCTTTGTCTGATCATGTGCCAAATGAATGTTGTACCTAGTGAAACTATGTATCTAAATCTGGTGAAATAGGTCCTCCTGGCCTCTGCCCCATCTTACCAGTAAGATGGGGCAGAGGGACTAACTAAAATGGGGCAGTGCACTGCAAAAAATAAAGGGTTACTTTAACCCAGCTAGGATTATCTCAGTTGCAGCTTCACTACCAAAAAATGTGCATACAAGCAGATCAATTAGTAATACTTTCCTTACGTAGTTGTGGCTTCACTGCCAAGCAATGTGCATACAAGCAGATCAATTACATTGTTAATAGACCTCCATTTTCAGATAATCGTACTGAAATGCGGGAAAATGTTAGCTAGTCATGTTTCTTGGACAGTATTACCTAGCTTAATTGTTTACTCCTCTGTCTGAAATTGGAGACTTAAGGCATAAGAGTAAACAATTATAAACTAGGTAATGTTATCCAGGAAACATGACTAGCTAACATTCTTGCGTATTTCACTCTGAAATTGGAGAGCTATAGTTGATCGGCTTGTGTGCACATTTTTTCTGCAACTGAGGCAACCCAAGCTGGGTTAAAGCAACCTTTTAGTTTTTGCAGTGGTGCATTTTACTGTGACACTGGTAGTCACTGAATACGGGTCTGATGTCATGAAAGTAGACACATTTAGCATCCCGTGGTTCCCATTTTCACATGATTTTATGGACCCTGTCATGATGATAGCTTTAAAGGGTGGGGACACTGTGATGAGAATAGAAGGTTTGTGCTAGAAATGGGAGATCAAAAGATCAGTGAGTGAACAGCTGCAGTCTACAAAGTTGACTACAAAGTTTATCATGTGGTTCTACAGGTGAAGCGGCTGTATTAGCTTTATTACATAATCACTTTTATACACAACCAGCCAGAAATGGCTTATGAAACACAGTAGGAGAAACATGTATGGACTATAAAAGAATTACGATAAAGGCAGCGATATGAGATGGAATTGGTCTAGAAAGGTGAAATGCTTCTTCTGACTTAAACCTTTAAACAAGTTCGTTTGCTGTCCCCCTGTCACATGACTAACTGATTATTGATTGATTCTGTACTGATTACAATAATTGCGTTCCATATATTGTCATTGTTCCTTTGTCTTATTGTAGTCCACATAGTTCTCTCAGTTATGAGTGAATGAATCCTAAGCCACAATCAATGTGGGCATGTGCGTAAGATCAATATAGACCTTTCTGGACTAAATCAACTTTGTCCACCTGTAAAATTCTGAGCTCATGAGCAGTAAATCAAGAATTCCACTTCAGTGATTACAACAGATCTGTACAACTATGTACAATGGTTTATACATACCAGAACTATTGTTAGAAATTGCAAGTCACTGTAGGCTGACATTGTTACAAATAACAGCAGACAAACTAATGCTTTACGAAGTGCACTGCTCCAATGGCTGTGGTCATAATATATGTATATGTGTGCATGTAAGTTCAAAGCCAGCAGTTTAACCCCTGTAGCTTATGCAGCCTGTCCTCTCACCTGTTTCATTCTGCGATGTGATTGGAGGTGCCTAGTCTGAGCTGCCGAAAGTCCCTTTCCCCCCCAAAGAGAGAAACTAGGCGAACAATTAACTGAAAGAATGTGCACGTTTCATACGTGTTCTTTGTCCTAAACCATGTTATTGTCACCTGTTAAGTTCAGGTAACCCCCGTAGCTCATGTCATCTCACCTGCATGCACTACCCTTAACATGATGCCCTGCTGACCAGGTGGGCAGCTAGCCTCGTTCCCAGGCTCTCCCCTCCCCCCGACGAAAAATAAAAAGGAGGGGGAGAGCCTGGGACCGATTCGCACGTGATATCGCGGCACCACGATCGACTTTGCACTAACCAGTACCATTAAACGTCACTCACGTGAAGACCGCGAAGTACTCTCAGCTCAAGATTTTGTTACTACAACTCGTTTATTGTTGTGTAGCTATGTTGGAGCTTTAAAATGTGGTTGTGATTCTGTTTTGTACGCCAGAGTGTAGCGCTAGCCAACTTAAGTCTTTGTTCATAGCTTCGTAGCAATTTTATAAAGCAGAACATCGGGTAACAGTAAATAGCCAAAGTCTTACCTACGTACCCGGTACTTCTCCGCCTTCGCTGCTGTTTGAGCCGTGCTGAGGTCTCACCGACGCAGTCACCGCTCACTTGTTTCAGTAGTAATATCGTAGCTGTTCGAGTCAGCCAATCACGTGGCTGCATAATTGCGTCACGACTTTTGTAATTAATTATGGGTTGGTGTAAAACCTGGACTCTGGACTCTGGACTGGACTATGGACTGATTTTTGGACTGAGTTTTGGACTGAGTTTTGGACTGAGTTTTGGACTGAGACGCTTGATATTACCTGATGTAAGTGGCTAAACTGTTGTTTAAAGGGCCCTGGGCCTTGGCAAAGGCATCTTAGACCATGTGACAACATATGCATGCAGCAAGAGAGTGGCTGTGCATGTGGATTGATATTAGTCTCGTTCCCAGACCGCATTTTTCGTGCGCGCCCGCCGGAAAAAAGGGTCTGGTGAACTGCCTATTCCGTTTTCGTTGAAGTGCGCCGGAATGCTGGCGCATTGTTCTTTTCTAATTTAACGCTGACGTCATCAAAGATTGCATTCCACATTGCGTGCCAACGATCTACTAGCGAAATTCATCAGGCAACCCTAGCTGCCGTGAGTAGACTAGGCTATTGTATCTATCGAAAGGAGCACGAGTAGGCTGTCTAGGAGTTTGCTGTTTACTAGAGCGCTTTTGAATTTACAATCCAGTTGACGTGACGTCACGGTAGTTTCAAAATATTGGAACCAAAACGGTATAGGCAGTTCACCAGACTACTTTCCCGCTCGGCGAAAAGTTGTCTGGGCACGAGACTAGATTGATATCAGCATAATTTGCAAGGTCCAAGACTCATGTTGGTACGCCTACTGTAGCCAAGGCACATTTGACAATTAGTGTAGTCTATATTCATGCAACAACAGAGTGGCTGTTGGTGTGGCTCAGTGTTGCAAGGCTCAAGGTATTTGCTTAGAAGCATTGTAGGTTATGGTACGTGGCTGTAAACAGACAACAACCTTCTTATAGCATGGTAATGATTGGTCTGTGAGTGGTATAGTCACAGTTCAGCCTTTGACCATCAGCCCATAGAAATTGACCCAGGTCCTCATGCAGAGATCTCGATAAATGTACTAACTCCGCTCTTGTGAAAGATACTTATGCATGTCGTGTGCTCACTCTGCCCTCTTGAACCATTCTTGGGACAGAACCCAAGTCTCAGGTAACCTATTGTCAATTACAAAGCACATTTACATTATGTCAGAGAGCAACAGAACCTCTTCTATAGCTTAGCCTTAGATAACTGATTCGGAGTGGGAAATAGTCGTTGTGGAGCTCTGCAAGGGTCCAAAACTCAGTCCATAAATCAGTCCATAGTCCAGTCCAGAGTCCAGAGTCCAGGTTTTACACCAACCCCAAAGGGCACACACTATACCAAAGTGTACAGGGACTGTGGAAGCATTGATGAGATAGGACAAGGAGTAGCTAAGTTCTCAAACAAAATCAAATTTGCCTGCTTTAGTCTTATTAAAGAAGTTATACATGCAGACTGGTGTGATACCAAAGCATTAGTAGCAGGCTGCACATGGACCCCATGCTGTGTAGACTGCATAGAGAAGTGTAGCTACAGTGCAAACACAACTTCATGCAGACAAGATCAACTCATGCAGTGGTGTGTAAACATACCAATAGGAGAATGTACAATACTTATACTAACCAATGTAACAGTTACTGTGCACACAAATCATGCTATAAATGTACCGTAGTTGTTAATAGCACTAGTTCAGGAACAACAATAACAAAAAAAAAAACAACTTGTACAATCCAGGGATTGTTTATACAATACAACAGCAAATGTGTGGAGTGTGTACCATAATTTATGTACATGAATGTACTAGTAAAACTGTTATTATCATGGAAATGGTTGGAAAATTATCATCTCTTCAAAATTTAGCAGGTTGGTCGGTTGGGTTCACGTCACAGGTCTGTTCCTTCAGCATAGTGCCCAACTGCCGTCTCTAGCCTCCTCACAATCTGTGTGTGTGCGTGCGCGTGCATGACATTGTATGTGCATAATAGTGGTGAGTGGTCAGCACAATTTGGAAACTCCAAGGATACAACAATACACTTACATCCTGGTAAAAGCGTATTTGTTCATTCAGGAAAAACTTCATCATATTTCTGAAGTCAACTACCCTCTCATTTTGGAAGTGGTGGATCTCAGCTGTAGGAGGGAGGGAAAGAGGGAGGGAGGGAGGAGGGAGAGGAGAGAGGAAGTGGGAAAGGAGGAATGGAGGAAGGAAGGAGAGGAGGGAGGGAGGAGGGAGAGGAGAGAGGATGAAAGGAAAACGTGGAGGGACAGGGGAAATAAGAGAGGGAAGAAGAGAAGGGAGATGAGGTAAGCTGTCATCTTAACACTGGACATCAGACCTCACCTACAACAGCTGCAGAGATGGTTTCCGACCGTGATGTAATCTCCGTGGCATCAGTCATCTGTCAAAACAGGTCAATCAAAACACTCCTGTAACTTTGATGTCACCACCTCCTCCCAATTTCTGCTCGTTTTCAAGCACATTCTTGTTCCCAGGCTCCTTTTTGTTCTCTTGCTTGTTAAACTAGCCATGTTGATCTTAATAAAATGGAATACAGTTTCTCTGCCTTTGCCTAGCCACACAGAACTGTTCACAACTTATAGCTAGCCTCGTTCCCAGGCCCAGTTCAGGCCCGTTCATAGCCAATTCACATCAATTCTGCCCTTCTCCTATCTACATACACATCACTGAAACCTTACAAATATCCTTTAAGGTTACGGAATACAGTTTGCTCATTAATATTCGTGAGAAAATATTACCTTCCTTTTCTTCGTGCAGGAACCAGTTACAGCACGCAATAGAAGCGACATATAACAGTACTATGAGTACCTTTTAACCAGTATAGTATTAATTCTTATGTACAGCGTGCTAAGGTGAGCGGCGATGACAAAGTTCGTGACTTTTGGTGTCAGATTTTGTCTTCAGAGAGGATTGCAGGTACAACTTTGCAACACCTACGGGTAATACTCAACTTACTTGAGGGCGGTTCGGAGCAACTTCGTCGCTGTGTGCCAGGGGAAGCGAGTGACACGCGTTTCTATGTAAAACCCAGGTGATTTTCGACCGACCAAGCGACTAAATCTAGGCGTATATCAAAAACGGTAAGTCGTCTCGGCGAAAACTCTTCGAGCCGCCCTGCGCCTGTCTTCGTAGAATTCAGATACAGTGTAATATACGGTAAGATGTTCTTCCAACAGGAAATAACTGACGCCGAAGTCAGTACTTCGTACGCGGACTATTAACCACAGGCACTGCTATCAAATTGCCTGCTCCGCCCACCCAACCAGCACGGCTGTTACAGGCTAATGCAACTTTTTTTAGCGGTAAAGTTAAACGCATGCATGCCTGGATCCTGGACGGAGAAAAGGAAGGTAATATTTTGTCATAAACATTAATGAGCAAACTGTATCCCTTAACCTTAAGTCAATAAGCCAACTGAACAGCTCAAAACGCTACATCTAAACAAGCTACAGTGCCCTCACATCAATTCTGCCCTCTTCCTTCAGTTTCTCGCAGTTGTTCACTTTTCCCACCGCTCCTCTGTGAACGGCGACCATGTCGGGGAAGGTGTGGATGAGACCGAGATACTCCTTGAGTACATCCAGCGTTGGAAGCATGTCATGACGAGGCTGTGTGTGTGTGTGTGTGTGTGTGTGTGTGTGTGTGTGTGTGTGTGTGTGTGTGTGTGTGTGTGTGTGTGTGTGTGTGTGTGTATTTAGGGTTACGATCAAAGTAAATTTACTTTAATATTTCGAAAACCGTAACTGATATTTATCTCAAACAAGTTGCAGTCCAACAGCACATGAAAGAAATATATTATTCGGAGACAAAAAAGCTTCTGTCTCAACACATTCGAACCAGCAACTAGCTGCACCGCTCGAAAACTCTTTGTGCCAAATTACTTGGCGACTGTAAAGAGTTTGATCCTGAAATTTTTTCTTGCACTATTACATGGTAGTTGCTAGGTCGGCGCTTAAAGATATCTGGCGCTTGGTGTATACTTTTAGTAATATTTGTAGGAATATATATAACTGTCTTAGGCATAAGAAATGCGCTTTGGAGCATAGAATCTTCAATTCAAGTCCGATTTCTTTAAATGCTAAATACACTGTTCTACCCGTACAACACACCAGAACACAGAAGAAACACTTTCCTTGCCTTATATTTGGTGCAAGGATAAACGCATACATGTAAATAGGAATAAGTCATATCACGTGTTGTGAGGCCTGTTTTTACAAATTCACCTCACTCGCACACAACTGTAGCATTACGGTAATGTACCTGCTCAGCATGTATTGTGCCAATATCACCAAAGGGGTTCAGGGTCGCGACTCTTGTGGCACCATGCAGTCACAATTAGGGTACGTAAACTTTTCCAGTGGCACATATTGACAGTGTATTATACTTGATCTGTAGTGTTAATGTACCTGCTCAGCGTGCATTGTGCCGATATCACGGTAGGTGTCGGCTGTGAAACCCATGGCTTGAGTCAAGTTTTTAGCATCTGTGTGTGTGTGTGTGTGTGTGTGTGTGGGTGTGTGGGTGTAGGTGTGTGTGTGTGGGTGGGTGTGTGTGTGAAGGGAAGAACAGAATATTCGTGTAATGATCTTCTAGTTGCTGATCTAGCTGAACTCTTCTACACTCTTGGAAAGTGGCTTGCTCATGTTTACTTCACAATAGCTACCTAGCTTACTATTAACTAACTATTCAGGTACAGTATGAATGACCTGTCATGTGATACATATACAGTCGGAAGTCACTTAAACAAACTTCAGTTCGCCAAATCTTCACTTGCCCAAATAATGATATTCATAGATGTCCTGCTGTGCATTAATTAAATGGAAATTAATCTGCTTGTATACATATACTGTTTCACTCACCTAAAGTTTTTAACAATTCTGCAGTCCAAGGGTAAGTGACTTCCTACTGTACAAGATATTGGCTGCACTCAGCCTCATACCCATGCACGCAGGCCATGTGGCCTGGGTATGAGGCTAGTCTACATTATATCCTGAGTGGTATAAACTACTCACACTCTTGATCCTCCATTGCAAAACATTGGGCCACTCCATTGATCACCCCTGCCATCTTGTGAAACTCAGCCATGAACGCTGAGAGAGGAGGAAGGAGGAAGAGGCAAGAAAGATATGTGGGTGCATGCATGGTTCAAGTCAAATTCAAACTTTGTCACATTTCCAGTTCTATTAATAGTTTACAGCAATGGAAAGACTCATAGGTTATTAAAGTGATGTGCATACATCATACAATGGAAAATTTTCACCAAAGTTAATATTTCAAGTGGCAAAATTTTTTTTTTAAACCACGCCTTCAGAGATCGAGTCACGCATCCATGTGGTTTCGTTCTGCAATCTGATTGGAGGTGACCCCCAAATGCTCTTTTCTCTCGCATGTTAAAAAAGCCAGGAAACAAGGCAGACAATTAAGCGAAAGAATGTGCACATTTCTTGTCCTCAGCAATGAGTGGCAAGTTGTTTTTTTTTCACTTTGCAAACATTCGGACTGACCCTGCAATAAAATGGCCACAAGATCACTCTTAAGCCCCCTCCCCACCACTGTCTACCTACATGTAGGCAGACATTGCATGATGTCATTCATGTGATAAATACTCCTTGTAGTACGCGCGTAGTACATTGTTACAAAAGAAAAAGTACAGAGTGTCTATGAAGTCAGCCTCTTGCACAGCACGTGACAATCATTGCCTGTCACACGCCTGGATAAAAACAAGGCGTCAGGTTGTTCACCTATGAGGTGTGATCAGAGCAACTTTCAATGCAAAAACAGAGAGGGGAAGGCCTGGACTATGGTATGGGAACGCCTACTGTACCGGAAGCGATCAAAAACTGTACAGAGGATAGACCTGGGAATGAGGCTACACAGACTATGCATTAGGGGAATGTAGAACATTGTGAGCCTGAGAGACTATGCTTATGGGAGATACTTACGTCCAGACATCTGGTCGCAGTGGTCAATAAACTTCACTCTCATCTTGGCGAGGTTGTTTTTCATTGCACGAAGGAAGGCACCAAACGCTTCCACCTGTGCCTCACTGTGTGTGTGTATGCATGTGTATATGTGTGTGTGTATGCATGTGTGTGTGTGTGCATGCATGTGTACATGTGTATGTTGTGTGCATGCATGCATGAATTTGTACGTGATTATATTTGTGTGTGCATGTGTGTGCGCGCGCGCGCGTGTGTGTGTGTGTGTGCAAGTGAGCACTAGTGGTTGCATGTGCAGATATGCATACAGTATAGTATAGTATTGTATGCATATCTGTAACACTCACGCAGACTGGAGGTCAACTGTCACGTCTGGGAGCTCAATGGTGCTGAGGAAGGCTCCAGCTACAAGCTCATCCTTCTCTGCACGACGCTTCCCAGCTTTCCACGGAGCCTGTGACAGGAACACACAGAGGCTTTAGTGACAACTGCCATCTGTCTCCCTCCACCTTGCTCTTCCCTCTCTCCATCTCCCTCCTCTCTTCTTCACTCCTCCTTTCCATCCCCTCCCCTCTTCCTCCTCCTCCCTCCTTCCCACTCTCTCTCCATCCCCTCTCAGCTCCTTACCTCCGCTCCCTCCTCTCTTCCTCTCCCCTCCCCTCCCTCCTCCCTCTCCCCTCCCTTCCTCCTCCCACCCAAGCTCCCTTAGCCCCCCCTACATCCCTCAACTCCCCTCCTCCTCCTCCTCCTCCTCCTACTCACCCCCTCCCCATCACAAAGGAAGAAATGGGAGACTACTTCACTCCTAGACAGCACGGGGTGTCTTGCTATCCGGTTACTCCAACGCTCAAGTTTCTCACGACGTTTCTCAACAAACTGCTCACCATAGCGACCTGGAAGAAAGAGAGAATAAGTCTGGCAGTCCTGGATAGAAAGTGAATATTATTCCGTTGCATATTTATTTCGAGCGCATCACCGAGTTTGATGCGCTACAGCGCTGAGTTTCTGCTAAGGGTGGGGCTCATACGTGCCATGTAAACACATGAATATCTGATATGTCAATGAAGCATGTATGAGCCTCGCCCTTAGTGAAAGTTCAGCGCTATAATTTATACTCGGTGATGTGCTCGAAATATGCGATGGAATAATATTTGATTTCTATCCTGGACTGCCTTTTTATCGCTACACGTATATCAGACATTTGCGCATGTTCAAGTTAAACAGCATATGAGCACTCCACATGTAGTAGATGTTCAGCAACACAGTGCTTTTAGGGTTGGTGATGCACTCAAAATATGCAACAGACTAATAGGGACTACCACAAGTGTATTCCAGGTGTATAAATTCTGAGCACATACAGTGTATACCATATAATTACAATATATGCAAGTGTACACGCACCATAGTACTGTTTGTCAGGGAGTGGAGGAACGCTGTTGACAGTAAACTTCTCCATCAGACGTTCGTGGAGCCAGTCATAGTGCTTGTACCGACGGGTGACGATTCGTCCCGTGCTCTGTGGAATAAGATGGTTCTAAGGATCATGTTATAAAGTCAATAACAATGAAGTGTCCATAAAAGGATTCTTTTGGAACCATTCTATGTACACATACAGTTGTACATGTACGCACAGTACCACAAAGCTGTTTTTCATGTATATTTTTGCAACCTGCAAGTGCTTACAGCATTATAAAAATACGTAATGCACACTTTGTCAGCAAATTACATGTGCATGTACCTGAACATAAGCCTAAAATAGTAGAGTTGTGTGGTTTATGGTAAAATGTAGGAGGAACCTATATACAGTGCAAGAGCGCATAAGAACGGGCGGCTAGAGTAAGAGCGTGTAACTACGTAAAATTCGAAACCGGGCGGAATTTACCGCCAGTATTAAAAATAGTAACACGCCCTGCGCACGCTGCGTTGACATAAGCCATTATGCATTGTTGCTAAGCACGCACGTGACCGGGTGTTCTATTTTTAGTACGGTTCAATAATTTTGCCCGGACTACGGGCTTCTATTGGAGTTACACGCTCTTACTCTAGCCGCCCGTTCTTATGTGCTCTTGACAGTGTATATAGGCCCATTTTACAACTTGTACTAAGCTGAGCTCATGTACACATACATAGCGTTCATTTTGTTTTGATACATATCATCCAGCCACAACACACACACTGGCTGTACCCGTCTGCAAGCAATGCAACATAGCTACTGGTCTGTCCATTCACTTGCACAATACAGCTTTCTCCAACTGCCAGCCAGGCTAGCCTCAAAAGTGAAGTTTGAGTGCAGCAATAATAAAGGTCGATTTGGTAGCCCCTAGCAGGAGCTTGCAAGGGGAGAGTTGAATTGATCAAGCAGTTTTGTTGTCTTCGAGCTTTGAGCACAGTAATAGCTAACACTGAATGTACAAGTAACAGCAAACAAACGCACAGCAATGACAACGTACGGAGGGTTTGACACTGTATGCGATGAAGGATTTAATTCCGTGGTATTTCTTCTTCTTCTCTGGGTCCTGGACTTCCACTGTGTATGGGTCTGGGTTGGACTCCCACATAGGCACGTTCTCAGGTGACATCTGTGAAGGGGAGAGGGAGGGAAGGGTGTGTGTGAGGGAGGAGGGGGAGGAAAGAGTGTGTGTGTGTGAGGGAGGAGGGGGAAGGGCGTGTGTGCAGGGAGAGGAAGGAGTGTGTGTGACTGTGTGCCTTAAACCCACCCAACACCTCTGCGCCACCCTTCTGCTCAAGCAGACCCCATCTCTACAGCAAATTCGTCAATCTCAACAGATCTCCCACAGGACATCTTTTGTCCTCTGTTAGTGTTAGCCCGGCGACGATAAAGGGGCATGGTCAATAGCTCGCGCTAAACACAAAAATTAAAACTGCGAAAATTTCTTCTGGAGGGAAAACAGGACTTTCACGAAAATGACTCACCACTATCTTAACCCTCCAGTGACTCACCACTTAACCCTCCAGTGACTCACCACTATCTTAACCCCCCAGTGACTCACCACTATCTTAAACCCCTCCCCAGTGACTCACCACTATCTTAACCCCCCAGTGACACACCACTATCTTAAACCCCTCCCCAGTGACTCACCACTATCTTAACCCCCCAGTGACTCGCCACTATCTTAACCCCCCAGTGACTCGCCACTATCTTAAACCCCTCCCCAGTAACTCACCACTATCTTAACCCCCAGTGACTCACCATCGTAACCCCCCCAGTGACTCACCACTATCTTAACCCCCCAGTGACTCACCACTATCTTAAACCCCTCCCCAGTGACTCGCCACTATCTTAACCCTCCAGTGACTCACCACTTAACCCTCCAGTGACTCACCACTATCTTAACCCCCCAGTGACTCACCACTATCTTAAACCCTCCCCAGTGACTCGCCACTATCTTAACCCTCCAGTGACTGACCACTATCTTAACCCTCCAGTGACTCACCACTATGTTAACCCTCCAGTGACTCACCACTATCTTAACCCCCAGTGACTCGACACTATCTTAACCCCCCCCCCCCCCCCCCCCCCCCCTCCCCAGTGACTCACCACTATCTTAACCCTGTCAGCTGCTGTTAGTTGTGTGCGAACGGTGATATTACCAAGAACAAACGCTTCCGTCCCAGTCTTGACAAACGGAGAAAATCTACAACATAGGACAATTAAGACAAATGCAAACTACGTCTCTTAACTGGTTCACTATATCTATACACCACGTTGAACACTGCCTCCTTGCTCCCCACATAACCTCTCACACACACACACACACACCATCACACCTATAAATGTCCTTCCTGACGGTGCCAGCTCTAGAAATTGATGCACTACGCTGACTGGGAGAGAGACTGCCTGTCAGATCCTCACGATGTGCACCTTGATGTTTAGGGAGTTCATCAAATCCTGATGGAGGAGGGAGAGGGAGAGAGAGAGGAAGGGAGGGAGAAAAGGGAAGGGAGGGAGAAAAGGGAAGGAGAGGGAGGGAGGGAAGGAGAGGGAAGGAAGGAGAGGGAGGGAGGGAAGGAGAGGGAGGGAGGGAGAGGAAGGGAGGGAGAGGAAGGGAGGGAGGGAGGGAGGGAGGGAGGGAGGGAGGGAGGGAGGGAGGGAGGGAGGGAGGGAGGGAGAGGAAGGAGAGGAAGGAGAGGAAGGAACGGAAGGGAAAGAAGGGAGGGGGAGGAAGGAAGGGAGAGGAAGGGAGAGAGAGGTAGGGAGAGATAGGGAGAGAAGGAAGGGAGAGGAAGGGAGGGAAGGGGGAGGGAGGGAAGGGGAAGGGAGGGAAGGGAGAGGAAGGGAGAGGAAGGGAGGGAAGGGGGAGGGAGGGAAGGGGAAGGGAGGGAAGGGAGAGGAAGGGAGAGGAAGGGAGGGAGAGGGAGGGAGAGGAAGGGAGAGGAAGGGAGAGGAAGAGAGGGAGAGGAAGGGAGGGAAAGGAGAGGAAGGGAGGGGAGAGGAAGGGAGGGAAGGGAGAGGAAGGGAGGGAGAGGAAGGGAGGGAGAGGAAGAGAGGGAGCGAAAGGGAGGGAGAGGAAGAGGAGAGAAAGGGACAATTCACAAACAGTTAACTAAGATTTGTGCTGCACAAGTGCATGGCAATTAATTTGACAGCAATATACTAGACTTGGCAGAGTAAGGAGGGGGAAGGTGGTTACCCTAGAGTTGCTAATGACTAATTGGTAGCTCAGTTGGTTAGAGCATAGCAGCAAGGCCATTGGCAAGGTCCGACTGTCTCCCTCCCTCTCCCTCCCTCTCCCTCCCTTTTTTTCCTCTTCCCCTGCCCTTTCTGACTGTCAGGTATGGACATGTTTAATAGCTGAGCTGCTAAAAGTCTCCTCTTCCCCCGCTTTCTTACTTGAGCTGTGACCGATTGTGAGGAAAGTATGATACAGTTACATCATCTAACTTACCGTCTTGTTCTTGTTGTGTTGTATCGTCCCAGTTGTCATCGTCGTCCCACTCATTTCCATAACCTTGTTGTGGTTCTGGAACTATTGCGACATTAGAGTATCCATGACCATCTACTACTCCTCCGTCTGAGATTAACTGGGGGGGTGAGGGGGAGGAGGAGGAGGAGGAGGAGGAGGGGGAGGAGGAGGAGGAGGAGGAGGAGGAGGAGGAGGAGGAGGAGGAGGAGGAGGAGGAGGAGGAGGAGGAGGAGGAGGAGGAGGAGGAGGAGGAGGAGGAGGAGGAGGAAACAGGAGAAAAGGGACAGGGGAGAGATGAAGGGAAAGCGACAGGGAGGAAGAAGAGAGAAGTGGAATTTAGAGGGAAGAAAGATGAGAAGAAAAAGAGGGTGGGAGAAAGGAAAGGAAAGGAAAGAATAGGGAGGGTGAAAAGATAAGAGAAGGGAAGGAGGGGAATAGTGGGAAGGGAGAGGGGGAAGGAAGAGAAGGAAAGGAGGGGAAAAGGGGGAAGGGAGATGGGGAAGGGAGAGAAGGGAAGGAGGGGAAAAGGGGGAAGAAAGAGAGGAAAATGAGAGAGGAAGAAGAGAGAGTAGAGGAGAAAAGAACAGTGGGAAAGAGGGAGGAAGCTACCTCCCTCTTTCCCAGCTAGAGGACAGTTATCACCAAGGAGTGAAGCAGACGAGCTCTGTGTGGTGACCCACCTCAACATAACTCTCTGGAAAGAGGCCCTGTTCTCCATTCTCCAGTTCTCCCTCCCACCAGCCGTCACCAATATCCTGTAGGTAACACACATGCTCTCCATCACACACACACCAGACTTCTTAACAGATAATGCATGGTAGCCAGGGAGCTAACCAACTGACTTGGAGGGCAGAGCCTAAGGACAAGGGTGGTCATTGAAAATTAGTAGCTTCTCTTCCCCGTGTGAGATATCAAGATGAATTAGGCACTTGCCCATACTAGGTGTACTCTTTCCCCCCCCTCCCTCTCTTCCCACACCCACCCACACACACACACCCATGCGCGTGCACACACACACACACACACACACACACACACACACACACACACACACACACACACACACACACACACACACACACACACACACACACACACACACACACACACACACCTGATTCAATACGGTGATGATATTTCCTTCTCTGATGACAAGTTCTCCATTTTCTGTGTCACCATCAAAATCATATAATATCCTAGCCTGTGAGCGTGTGGGGAGGGGGAGAGGGGGAGGAGAGGGAGGGAAGAGGAGGGGAGGGAGAGTGGAGAGGAGGAAGAGAGTGGGGAGAGGGAGGAAGAGGAGAGAAGGGAGAGGGGAGAGGAGGGGGAGAGGGAGGAAGGTAATGGGGAGGGGGAGAAGAGGGAGGGAAGGAAGGAAGGGAGAGGGCCAGATGATGAGAGTTGAGTGGAGGAAGGAAGGTGAATTGAAGGGAAGGGAGGAGATGGAGAGGTTAGAGATGAAGAGGTAAAATGGAAGGGAGAGAGGGAGAGAGAAATGAATTAAGGGGAGGGAAGAAGGAGGGGAGGGGGCAATGTACATTGTCCTTGTGTATGACCAATGATCATCTTACGCTGGCATCTTGGGCATTTGGCCAACCACAACGTCTTGTTTTCAGGTAAGCATGTATGGAATAGCATATCAACAATTAGGAACTGCTGTGAAGCATAGCATTCTTGTGAGTTTGTTGCCATTTGCAAAATAAGTGGAGCAACTACAGGTGTACGCGTAACAAACATACATGTATAGTGGACAGTCGTAGCTACCAGAGTTAATTGCACAGAAAAATTCACTTTGGGTGAAGAGGATGAAGGGAGAGGGAGGAGAAGGAAAGATTAGAAAGCAATATATATGTGACAGTTCCGTGTAGAAATCGAAGGTTAATATTCCGTTGCAAATTTTGATCACATTGCTGTGTTTGAAGCGCCATATCACTGAACTTCCGTAATGGCGGGGCTCATACATGCTTTGTAGATGCATGAATATCTAATGAGTCTATGAAGCACATTTTGAGCCCGGCCGCCCTTAACGGAAGTTCAGCGATATGGCGCTTTGAATGCAGCGATGCGATCGAAAGACACGACGGAATAATCTTCGAATTCTACACGGGACTGTCACATATGGTTACATAATTAGGTACCATACTACGAAACTGCAGGAGGCTACAACTTCAGACGTTGCACCTCACAACTCATTGGTTTGTAAAACTA
Source organism: Agelas oroides (assembly GCA_949130485.1). Taxonomy (NCBI): domain Eukaryota; kingdom Metazoa; phylum Porifera; class Demospongiae; order Agelasida; family Agelasidae; genus Agelas; species Agelas oroides. Next base: position 22,637,140 of record OX422184.1, read on the forward strand.
CTGGCAAAGTAGGTGCATACAGCTTCCTCTTGTTGACAAGAGCCCTTGAAAGTTTATGTTGTTATCTACATATTTCTTTTGCACATATGTGGCAGTCCCGGGTAGAAATCAAACATTATTCCGTTGCGTATTTCGACCGTGTTACCGTGTTCAAAGCGCTGTAGCGCAAAACACCTGCTAAGGGCGGGGCTCATACGCGCTACGTAGACTTACCAGGTACTGATGCATCTTCGCTGCGCGTATGAGCCCTGCCCTAAACAGAAGTTTTATGTTACAGCACAGTAACACGGTCGAATTACGCAACGGAATAATGTTCGATTTCTACCCGGAACTGCCACATATGTATTTACGTATATTGTCACTAGTGGACGGACTGAACAGTGTCCCTGTTTCCATTTAAGGAAGATGTTTAAAGTACCACTAGCAGTGTTTGTGATATTGGCCAATCAATCAGCTCAATACACTATTCAAATACTCCATAAACACTAGCTCCTGTGTTCACAAAGAAACTGTCTTATTGTCACAACAAAAACCTAATTTGTAAGCAATTAAACTTAGTACAAGTGTTCCCAATTATGGTGGGCTTCTGTTTCTATAGCAACAAGCCTCAATTAACAGCTACAATGTAAATAAACTTAGGTGTAAGCCACAGCAGCCAGACATGCCCATAGCAACCAGGTGTGTCCATAGCAACCAGATTATGTTAATGATGTGTACCTCCGAGGCTTCTCAAACCCATCCTGATGACATGTGATGGTTGCAATCGCTTGTAGCAACAATCGTCAAAAATGATTCAAATGAGAAAGACAGCTGCACAAAGAAATGCTTTTACCTACGTCAATGACTCATTTCTCAATATACCTTGTCACACACGTGAACAGAAGTTGCTTGTCATAGTTGGGACACTGGTTATAAAATACAACCACAACAGCAGGCTTTATCTGTAGCTACCTTTGTATATCAACAACACACAACGATTACAACCACTTAATAGCACTGATTTTTGAAAATGACGAGGACAGCTGCGCAAGAAGACTCTACCTGTAAGATGCTTCTACCTACATGAGGATAAGACCAGTCACTGCTTGTGTCTCAAGATCAACCCTTTTCCCAGACGAACAGGCCTTACAATGCTAGTGTCCTACTACCAACGATGCAATGAGTCCTTCTGCACTGCACACGTGCATGCATAGCAAACAAGTGAGAAGCATGGTCCCAAAGTGCTATATAACTTTTCCCATGGAACAAGAATACAATGGAAGCCCTTACAAAAATACTGCATGGGTGCTGCTTATATCTAGGCTCCCTACTTGCACACATAACACGCATATCAGAATCTTGTCTGGCATGTGTGCACTATATATGCAGCAAACTAAAATTTGGGCATGTGCGCATAATATGCGCAACATGGTGATAAACATGACACATCAAAATTGTGTGCGTTATGTGCTCAGGATGTAAGCAGATGTGTGCATGTTGCATACATGTAGCTTAGCTGTGAAACCTTAATTCTGCTTACATGTGACATTCGTGCTACATGTAAATGGAAGACGTGAACTGCACACAGCCAACTTATATGAGTTAAAGTGTCCCACACACATGCCACACACATGCCCAGAATATTCCAGTTAAATGCATCTTGCACTTATTCAGCACTCAAAGAGATCACATCCTGCACACATATATAATGCATAATTCCATGAATGTTCTTGTGTATCTATCCAGCAGTCCTAATTGTAGTCCGTCCAAAGCGCTGAAGCAATTTCCTCCTCAAAGAATTTGGTTGTTGTTGCCTTTATAGTCGCGCTCTCCTTCTTCCTTTCCTTAATTCTTCTCTTGCTCCTAAACAGCTACATGTATCTGCAGAAGTGCTTGCTGCCGCCCTCTTACACTGGCTACACTCTGAGTGGAGTAGGGAGTAAGCCTTCTTCTGCAGGCTGCAGGTTATTCTTCTTGTCAATAGGAAGTGATACCTATACATTGGATAAGCATATTGTTGCATAAACAAAGTATCTCAACAAGTACATAGAGGTCAAATCTACCAGATTTCTGAGTTTGACTAAATTAGGCCGACCTATACAATCTAACAGATTTCAAGGCCTATGAGGCCTGAAAATGTATCAGATTTTACAATAGTATCTCTGAACAATAAGGCACAGACAGTAAAAAGCTCAAAAGTGAACAGCATGTTGAAAATACATGGCTGAAGCCTAACAACTTACCAAACGCGGTTTCCGCTGATAGTAGTGCTCCACCCACGAGTAGTGCTCCACCCACGACCTTTCGCTTGATTGAATCGCTAGTGCGGCAAAACTCAACACTCCAGCCGTGAATGAGCCAAGCTTCGGTCGTTTTTGCTCATTTTTCAAACTACACAGAGAAGGACAGCTGCAAGTATATCTTGCGCGCCGCGCATGTACAGCTACGTACGTGCTACGTACATCTCAGCTCAGCGCGCGTTTCCCGGGCCCGTTAGCATAGCGTTAGCGCCTCTGCCTCGAACTCGGCAGCGCAAAATATCGTACAGTAGTCGCGGCGGATCGCCCCATGGGCGCTACGGACGCTTTCTAATCGATTCTGACCTCCGCTGGCAACCTTTCCACGTGCAACAAAGCGCTCTTTCATCCGACCATCGGCACAAAAAATTTCGTACTGCAAGCGACGAACGCGAAGGCTCAGAACCAGACAACGGTCACAGGCTACGCGCGCGAAGGGTAGGTGTGGCTAGCTAGGTTTTCTCTGGCAAAGCCATTCGATGGCACCCACAACAAGAAGTGTCATGGAACCAGACAAGGGAACAAGACTAATTTGTCGTAACACTGAAGTGTGTGGATGTTCTATATATTTCTGTACATGTACCATTAGTGTGCAGAAACGACAAGGCAGCGGAGAGCTTTAGTACCTGGAGAGCAACTGGCTGAACTCAAGCACACAAATAATGAACTGGATGGTGTACAATGTGCTGGGGTAACTACATGTACTTGAAAATGCCTCTCAGAATCTCTGAATGCCTCTATTTAAATACTTAGACCTCTTCACAAAACCCGTTCCCACTGAACCCTTGGACCTCTAATTCTTCTGAATCTCCAATCCCTTGGACATCTCTCCCTCAGAAGCATTTGACTCCTCTCCTTCTGGAATGTGCAAGGCCACACCCCAAGGAGAGATGCAATTATCCCTATGCAATACCACTGTACAAGAGAGATATGAACATCATTTGTGTGTGTTGCCTGGTAATGTGTGATGTATCTAACCCAGTCACAAAGTTTAGTCATGCAATCATGATCAGTTTACATGTATGCAGCATAGGTACAAGTGCACATATGTACGGAGTGCATATGTGCGAAATCTGTTTAAAGCACACATGTGTAAACCAAGTATGAGCAGCACACATGCAATTGAATGCATGCATGGCACTTCTGTGTAGCATAGTGGTGACTCACACCCATGCAGCCAAAATGCATGCAGCACGTGTGCAGTAAGGATGTGTGCAGTTCACTCTTATAGTGCACATATAAACAACCTGCACATATGCTGCACTGATAGCAACATATATGCCACTTGCGTACTGCAGCTAAAGATTTTTGTAAGGGAGGTCAGTGTATCTATAACAACCAGATGTGTCCATATCAACTATCACACCATAACAGCTTGCTCATGAAGTGCTATTGCCTTAGCAGAAGTGTGAGGAACAATGAAAGGGGTGTGTGAAGCAATGATGTGTGTCTGTGTGTGCTGATAGCAACCAGATGTAATCAGATGTATCCATAGCAACCAGGAAGTAGTGATATGGAATGATAACACATGAAAGCAGGAAGCAAGATAGAAGAAGCTGTGTGACCACTGAGGTCAATGTAGTCACAACAGCACACCCCAAACGTGTCTATAGCAACCAAATGATGTGTTTCTATGTAACATAAACTCACTTCCTGCACAGTGGGTGACTTTGCATAACATCTATGCCAATTTTTTAGGCAGATGTACTTGTTTCATCATGTATACATAGTAGCCAATCAGATGTAGATATGGAATGCTTCCCAAATATCAGCCAAATGAAGCAAAGGACGAAAGGTCATACATACTAAATGTGTCTATAGCAACCAAAAATGTTTACATATATACACCATGTATATAGTAAAAAAAATTAGAACAGAATAGCGTTGAATACTTCCCAAATATGTCAAGAGCGCATAAGAACCTAAAAATTGAACACCCGGCACATACTTATGTAGCAACATATCTACGTGCAGCTGCGCATACGTGTTACTATTTTTAGTACTGGCGGTAAATTCCGACCGGTTTGGGATTTTACATAGTTACATGCTCTTCCTCTAGCTGCCCGTTCTTATGCGCCTTGCCATGTATATAGTAAAAAAGTAGAAGTAACAGCGTTGAATGGTTCCCAAATATCAGCCAAACGAAGCAAAGGACGAAAGGTCAGACCAGAAGTACACACTAAATGTGTCCATAGCAACCAAACATGCTTACATGTATACATACAGTAACCAATCAGAAGTAATTGTGAATGTTTTCCAAACATCAGCCGAAGGAAGGAAAGGGAGGAAGGGTCAATAGTCACAACTACACACACCAGATGTGTCTATAGCAACCAAACCAGCCAACCAGAAGTACTCCAAAGTAATAGTGTATTTAGGTAGCCTCGTTCCCAGGCCTCCCCCGTTTTTACCTTCCGTTTGCGTTCACAATAATACAAGGGAGCAGAAGACCGGCGAAAAACGGGGAAGGCCTGGGAGCATTCATGTGTCTATATATAGCAACCAAACCTACAACCAACCAGAAGTATACACATCTAATGGTACATCTGTGATCTTGCAATCTCATTAGTTCACCTAGAGACACACACTGCCTTGGTAGGAGACTAACTAGTCACAACTATACACACCAGATGTGTCTATAGCAACCAAACCAGCTAACCAGATGTACTCCAAAGTAATAGTGTATTTAGGTATTCTCAAGTATAGTAACACTTACCAAGTTGGGTTGTGTTGCCATGGAAACTAGGAAGCCTACAATGGTTAACACCCTCAGGTGCACCCAACTGTTTCTATATGCATGGCCTGACTAGTGGGGAAAAACGGGCTGGTACACCAAATGGAATTTCTTGGGCTAATGCACACTTTTGTGACTAGTGTAACCTAGCAACGTTCAAAACATTTTGAGCCACGCCCACTCAATACACGTTGGGAAACTAGTATCCCATGTTGTCCTAACCACAGTCTGATAATGGGCCCAAAAAATCTGATGATGATCATCAGACCATTTCTTACCAGGAGGCACACATGGCATGAGACTAAGTTAGCCTCGTTCCCAGGCCGTTCCCGCCTCCAGTTTTTGATCGCTTGCAGTATGCAAAACGGAGGGGAAAGGCCTGGGAGAAAGAGTCACGTGTGTGATGTCAGGTAGACATAAGGGTAGACATGAGGGGGGGGGGGGGGGGGGGCTGTGCCCAATGAAGAATCTCCAGGTTCTTCTTATAATATCTTGTGCAAGAACTTGAGACTGTAACATTCGAAAGACAGATTCAATACAGCTCGTTGTTTGGTAGACTTGAGGCTGATCAACGCAAAGTTTGTGAGTTACAACGATCGGGCACCGCCCCCCTCACTTCTACCTGATGTCACGCACATGACTCTTTCTCCCAGGCCTTCCCCGTCCGTTTTTGCATACTGCAAACTGATCAAAAACTGGAGGCGGGAACGGCCTGGGAACGGCCTGGGAACGGCCTGGGAATGAGGCTAAGACTAAGTAATGGCCATGGCATATATGTTCCCAGACCCTCAGCAAGACCCCCAGTACCATGCTGAGGGTCTGGGAACCAGACTATGGTACACATGCCTGCAGGACATACGATTGTAAACACATCGTGTGTAGGTCTTTGGTTACCAACTTCCTTAAGGTATGTGTGATATCAAAGTTGACATGTACAATTACTCAATCAAAGAAGTATCTGTTGGTTTCTGTTGCTACGGTACTTGCAGTTACATGACCATATATGGCAATTAGTAGTCTATTAGCTAGAAAGCTCACTGATATCACATGACTGGAGGAAGCAGGATGTAAACAAAGTGCATAGTTACCACACCACAGGAATGACTCAAAGACAGTCCACATGTACAACAGACATAGTGTTCACTGCTGTTTGTGGAGGAAGATTGCATGATGTAACATTTGATGGTACCGCCCTTAAGCTAGAACTATTCAAGGAAACGGCCTTTCCTAGAGGAAACAGATTATTACATGCTTGCCTACATGGTTACCACGCCCTTGGGCTATAAGCTGAGATCCTAGTCACAGCTAGTCCTCAAACACAAACAACTATTAAACCAAGTCTTCCTGGGGAAAAAAAGCAAGCCTACATGTAGGTATGATACACCCAGTACACAGATCACATTTCAGCCAATACCACAGCTGTGACAGGAAGATGGGGACCGCTATCTCATGCACAAAATGCAGTGTAAACAAAGTGCATAGTTACCACGCCCTTGGAATGACTGACTCAAAGACAGTCCACATATGGAGGAAGATTGATGTAACATTTGACGGTCACCACGCTCTTAAGCTAGAAGCTAGAACTATTCAAGGAAATGGCCTTTTCTAGAGGAAGCAGATTATTACATACTTGCCTACGTGGTTACCACGCCCTTGGGCTATAAGCTGAGATCACAGCTAGTCCTCAAACACAAACAACTATTAAACCAAGTCTTCCTGGGGAAAAAAAAAAAGCAAGTCTAGATATGATACACCCAGTACACACATCACATTTGGACCAATACCACAGCTGTACTGGGGTGACATATCTTATGCACAGAGTGCAGTCAGGTAGCTACACTTCAATTGGTGGTAGATATCACCGATATGTCACAAGACTGAAGTAAGCATGATGTAGATCTAGCCTCGGTCCCAGGCCTCCCCTGTTTTACCTTCCGTTTGCGTTCACAATAATACACGGGAGCGGAATTGTGAACGCAAACAGAAGGTAAAATGGGGGAGGCCTGGGAACGAGGCTAATGTAGATTGACAGTTACCATAATTATGCGCTATGACACTTTATGATGCGCAGAATAGTTTGAGAGGATTCCCAAGGAACCGCTCAATGCTTCACTTATAACAAAGGATAATAGCGGGCGATCTAGAGCTCACCTGGCAGTTTCCACTGAGTGAGTTTCATTCCAAACAACCGAGGGCAACTTTGTGTAAATCGATTTTCACATTCACTATGGGTCTCTATGCAGCTGATATGATTATGTCCTCACGTAGCACTAATTGCTACCTCACACATTTCACTAATCACTAGTTTCCAAACTCCCTTGGATAGTTACCATGCCCTTAAGCTATTACAAGTCAAATGGGTGTTCCTAGCCTTGTTCCCCAGCTCCAGTTGCATACTGCAAGCGATCAAAAACTGGAAAGGCCTGGGAACGAGGTGGGTGTTCCTCCCTATCAATGTTGTTCTGCTTAAGCTTGAGCAAATGACTCCTGGAGAATTGCTTCTTTGTGTACTCTCGCCGCTTGTTGTGTACTGTTTGGAGTGCTGTTTATTCAGGTTAAAACCCTGCTGGTGTTGTCACCAAAAATATCACAAAGGAATTTTTATCCCTGTCCCTAGAGCCGTTAGGGGAATAAGAGATTTCGCAACAAAATCGGGGTTAATCGATCAGGAATTTAAAACTAATACTCCAGATTTCCTTTCAGCGGTTTCTCCTACACAATTTGAATGGAGATTCTCTGTTACAAACCCTTGCTGACCTTTGACCTCTGTGATGAGTAATACAAGTAGGCGTTATTTCTTCACTCAAATCTTGAGTCTTTGTGTAGCGTCTGTCCAAGTGCTGGAGTTTCGAATGTTTATGGACCGGAAGATTTTACTGCTTGTTGTTTAGAATGAAGAACGCATGTGCAAAATGCGTAGCCTTGCTCCCCAGGCAGGCCCTCCGATCATCCACTTTTTATGCAGAAACAGATCTAGTGGGGTCCATTTTATCATCTGAATGACATCAATGCCTACCTAGGTAGACACAGAAGTGGGAGGGGTTCCCGATCAAAACAACAAACTGGAAGCTCTCCCTAGTCTCGTTCCCAGACCCTCAGCAAGAGGGTCTGGGAACGAGACTGAGCTCTTCCTTGCAGCGTATGTCCAAGTGCTGGAGTTCCAAATGCTCATGAAGCGGAAAACTTACCGCTTGCTCAGGATAAAGTACGCATGTGTAAAACACATTAATTCAGACAGAGATCCATCCTCCCTATGTTAGCCTCGTACCCAGGGTTAGAATTTACAAAAATTTACAAAAAACGCTGGGTACGAGGCTATCCCTATGTATGCCTGGGTAGAATTTGACCTCATTCAGGTGGTAAATGGACAGGTCAGTTTTTGTATTTTGTACACTGTAAGCAATTGGACAATGGGAAGGCCTGGGAACGAGGCTAGAAGTTATCAACGAGCATTTTTTTGGCTTGGCTTGGGACAGCTCTGAAGTCGTTCTACCAAAGAGAATTGGATACATAATTGATCACCGCTATCGCAGAGTGGAGTATGCAGTTAGACACTCAGAGAAGTGAGGCATAGTGGATCCTGTGTGGGGGGGTCACTGCCCCCTCAGCCAGGAGGAGCCAGCCTTGTGGACCATTAACCAGTTCTCTCTGGAGACTCGATGGAGCTATATACATAGGTAAGCACTAATCTGGTGCCCGGACCACGGCCACGAGAGAGACTATATTCTGTTTGTGTGCACACAACATGACTTAACATGACCCAAAGTTGGAAAATTCTTCAAGTTGGTAACAGACAAACTCCTTTCCATTTTTACAGGAGTGAGAAGTCACGGAAATTTTACAAGATTCACACATATATTGTAGTTCAAAATACATTCCATCAGCTGAGGACAGCTGTGACATGTCTTAACCCCAAACCCATTCAGGTCCTTTCCACCGTTGGTGTGGAAGAAAAGAGCCAGGGTAGCCAAAGGAATAAAGTACTGCCCACACTAAGATTGGTTGGTTGGCCTAGCTTACGAGGACAGTTCATGTGGGAATCCTAGGTCACTCATATACAGTGAAGTCGTGTTATTTCACTGGCAGGGCTGGTAACTTTGACAATCAAGTTAATATCTCTACCATACCCGGTGAGGCCTGCTATTGGCTGAAACTCAACTTGTGCAGTAGGTGGTTTCGCATAACATTTATGCTTGTTTTGAGGGAGATGTGTATGATTGGTTGTTCATGCATGATATTGGCCAGTGAAAATATTACAGTGAAGACCAATAAGCTAGCTGCTACATACAGCCAAAAAGATTTCAACTTTTCAGTGCGGTATTTTTACTACAAATGTACTTAAAACTAGAAAATGTAGAACATTGTGAGGGCGAGCCTGAGCAAGCAACTACTATGGCTACACATGAATAGACTAAGCTTCACGCTAAAATGATGAGCTGAATCGCTAGCGTTTATGAGCGCTGTTTATGCACGACCCTTACCTGAAGCAATCTCAATCTGGCGTGTCATTTTGTATGGTCTTCGAGCAGCCTGTCAATGATGGTCGGTCCGTAGCTGCTGTGACAAACAAGAAGTAAGGTGCAGTGCGTGCTTATAAACTTGAGCCATCTCCGCTACGGTTGCCAACGCTGCACTATGGCAGTAGCCCAGCATTGCTCTTCACCTACTGAGGCTACCTACTAAGTGCACGAGGACGTTAATTTAGAAATATTTAAATGCGCATTTAAAATTTACGGTATGTGGCCACAAGCAAGCATGTACGTTACAAACACACTTCCGCAATGCAGTCCCGTTAGTGTGGGGCTCACTCAGGCTTATGTCTATCTTACTACAGATATGTATGATAATTATATAAACATTTGGTTGCCACGAGACTCCATAAAAATCAAAGTTTGTACACTAACATGTGCACTGTCACATGCACACTGGCTAGACTTCTACACAAAGAACAAAGCAAATTAGTATCATTGCTGCGAACAGTTTATTTTAAACTTGTCTCACTTGGAAATCAAGACTTGTTTGATGTTATGAGATGAAAATATAAAACGCTGGTACCGTATTTCTTTGATCAGACGCCACGGCTACTATTTTTTTCACTGCATGTTTTTGTGTGGCTACTATTCGAGGGCAGGGTTTATTTATTTGGAAAGTCGGCAGACATCAACGACAGCTGCATAAGGCACATACGAGGGATAATATAGTGATGATTGTTAGACGCTGTCAGTAGTAAGCGCAGCCTCTCAGTCCTGCTGTCAGCCACTGAAACGAGTAGTACAACATGAACAACCCTAGTGCTAGCGTGGTGACTGTTGTCAGAAATTATTTCCATACGTGTGCATGTGCCAGCTGCACATGTAGCTACTATTCGAGCCTTGGAGGGTGGCGTTTATTTTGCTCACAGCTACTATTCGAGGGCAGTGACTATTCCAGGGCGGTGACTATTCGAAGAATTACAGTAGTCACTGGGAATCAAACCCAGGGCTTCTGGTTCGAGCTGCAGGTGCTGAGGTAGAGGATCGTGAGGGATGGTGGCCGTCTGGTTGTAAGCTAGTAGTAGAAGGTAGGAGTAGCCTGAAAAGCACACCAAAAAGCCATGTATGGCTTTCACTCTTCGGATCAAGATGCCATGCCATTGCCCAAGGTATTTTCAAAACAGCCCAGTTTGTAGTAACTGCTTCTAAATCTCTCTTTTCATAGCATGACATCAAACATGTCACAAGCACACAAAGAACAAAGAAACATTACTGCAAAGATTTACTTTAAACACCTTGCCTTATTTGCAAATGGACACATTTGATACTGTGAGGTGAAAATAGACGGAAGGGAAACACATATGGCTGGCAGGTGTGCAACTGAGGCATTCATTAACACCTGTGCAGTGGTGGCAGGTGTGGTCTGGTGGTAGTAGCTCAGTGGTAGAGCAAAGGCAGAACCTGTCCTGGGTAGCACCCATACATGTGTGGCAGTCCTGGGTAGAACCATTCTGTTGCAAGTCAACCGAGAAGCCACTGAAAGACTATTCTGTCGCATATTTCGATAGCATTACTGCATTCAAAACGCTGTAGCACAGCTTGTGTTAAGGGCAGTGTCCGTACATGCTGCGTAGGTGCATGAATACCTGACATGTCTATGTATCGCATATGAGCCCCACCCTTAACAGAAGTTCTGCGCTACAGCAATTCGATCGCAGTAACATGATCGAAATATGCAATGAAAAGTCTGATTTCTACCACGACATGCAGGAGTCTTAGGTTCGATTCCCAGTGACTGCCGGCTTTTTAGTTTTCCTCGTTTTTGCCTGTTAACATCAAACAAGTCTTTACTTGAAACAATTTAGAGTAGGGACATTTCTCCCAATGCAAAACATGCTGGAATCATTCTACGCTCAACACACACCAATTTGTACTCATAGGCACGGAGGACAATGTGTACACACGCGCACACAACTTGAACATGTAGACAGGCGGAAATCAGTCACATGTACAAGCCTTTGATCACATGACAATTAAGTTCTTGATCACTTATGGGATGCAAAGATGGAGAGAAAGGTATCATGTGAATAGGGGGAGTGGTCCTAACAATCTTGAAGCTTATAGCTTCTGCCAAGCACTGGAGTTCTGCTTGTTCATGACATGAAAACGTTTACACACACACAAACACGAATGCAAGAGCACATACATGTAAGAATTTTAACGGGTGGCTTGAGTAAGAGCGTGTAACTCCAATAGAAGCCCACAGTCTGGGCAAAATTATTGAACCGTACTAAAAATATAACACCCGGTCACATGCTTAGCAACCATGGCTTATGTCTAGGCAGCATGCGCAGTAGGTGTTACTATTTTTAGTACTGGTGGAAAATCTGACTGGTCTAAATTTTACGGAGTTGCACGCTCTTACTCAAGCCGCCCATTCTTATACGCTCTTGCCGGATGATATATATATACAGTAGTCACCACAGGACATGTTTCAGCTAATTCCAGACCACATTAGCTGCGCTGTGGGGACCAGAGGGGAAGACTAGCTGCTACATTTGCAAGAGGGGCTGAGTCAGGACGGTCGGCGACACCATAGGTAGTAGATGAGCCTCAATCAATAAGCCTATCTTCAAAGCCTCATCATTTCAGTGAATTTGGGACCCTTTGGTTAAGTATGAATGAGCATATCCTTCACTTAGAGGTTTTCTATACCACATGCACTGTGCAAAGCATCCATACATGTCTTGTTCAAGAGGGTTGGAGGGAAGGAATCACACACTTATAGCCACCAGCCTGGGTTCTTCTGTCTGCCGTGTCTGAGGAGTGGGCACACACACACACACACACACACATTACAGTTGCATGACCTCAAGTGGCCAGCATGAGGGCTGTAAGCCGGAATGCTGGCCACTTGAGGTCATGCAACTGTTTTGTTGGAAGTTTACATTGTGACACTAAATTTTGAAAAAAACATTTTTTGTAAACAATCAACTGCATGGGGTAGAATGTTCTAGAAGACAGTACGTGGCTGGAAAAATAAAACATGTAAAGCTCGGTCAACAACACTCGTTTCATAATGCGTTTGCAGAATGTCAACTGGGAATTTTTCAATGGTTGGGTCCTTGGAGGCGTTTCTGCACAGCAACCAGTTCTTGAACACACCCTGAGCCCACGTGTTGTTGCTTTTTGTTTGCTGTAGTACAAACGGTGTGCACAGCCGATCCAACTCTTCAGTGCTCGAGAGTTTCGTGAATCTTGAGTCCGAGAGTGGGCTTTGTGCCGGCGCAGGCATAGATGGTGCAGGACACGGACCATAATATGGCCATGAAGGCATCCAGGGGTACTGGTGCGGCCATGCTTCGTGCTGCGTCATCGTGGGTTGGGGCGACATATTGAAACTCGTGCCTGGAGACGCGAAGCCACCTGGTGAAACTGCAGTAGGCGACATGGCCATGGGGCTGCAAGGTGAGTAGAAACTCGACCACGACGAGTTCTGTGAGCTTGTCTGCGCGGAGGTTTGTAAGCTTCTGAGCGGAATCTTGTATGGTCGAGCTCTGTGCTCTCTTTTTGGAGTTTTCACAATCTCTTGGACAGACCACATGCTTTCACGAGCGAGCCTACACACCACGTACCAATCTGAACTGGAGCAGCACTGAACGCAAAAATGGCTACCCACACTCGTCTGTGCAGTTTTATACTGAATGGATGACCGCACGCGCGGCACACATGCACACGTGCGCGCGCGTACGCGTGCTGTAGTTTTTCCATACATACGCTGTACTGTACTACTATCAAAACAGTATCTCTCCAGTAATACAAAAAAAACCGCATATAAACTACTTCATACATAGCTGTTGCTTAGTAACTTTCAACATACACACACACACACACACACGCACACACACACACACACGCACGCACGCACGCACACACACACACACACACACACACACACACACACACACACACACACACACACACACACATACACAGCCTTGTTCCCGGGCCTTCCCACCATTTCACACACATATTCTTTGTTTTGAACCAGGAGTGGTACATTTTTCGCTTCGTGAACGTTCAAAACTCAGCACCTGGGGCAGAAACTACAAGATAAGGCCTCAAGCTTGTTCTTTCAATGGAGACCCCTCCCCCCCCTCTGCCTACCTAGGTAGACACTGACATCATTCACGTGATAAAATGGACCAGGCCTTCCCCCTCCGTTCTTGCATACTACAAGCGATCAAAAACTGGATGGTGGGAAGGCCTGGGGAACAAGGCTACACACACACACAACATTATCACTTCTCTGACATGTCCTAGTGGTTTATTGTATACTGTTTGTGTTTGCTGTGTTTGCATATTCTCGCAAGATAGCCAGACCCACACAACCACACTCCCACAAACAAGCCTCTATGGTGCCTGTTACATCTCCCACATACACCATAATAGAGTAATTACCACCCAAAAAGGTGAGCCTAATTGAGATTAATTATAAGCCAATTCACACCTAAAATAGCCTGGCCTCATACTCAGGCATTTTACAGAGGTTTTCACGCTGGTTATCCATCAAAAAAAGTGAAATCCGTTCACATATATATGGGGCAGTCCCGGATAGAAATCGACTATTATTCCGTCGCGTATTTTGAGTGCATCACCAAGTTTGACGCGCTATAGTGCTGAACTTCCGCTAGGGGTGGGGCTCATATACGCTATGTAAGCGCATGAACACCTGATACGTCTATGAAGCGCGTACGAGCCCCACCCTTAGTGGAAGCTAGCGCTACAGCGTGTCAAACTCGGTGATGCACTCGAAATACACAACGGAATAATATTTGATTCTATCTGGGACTGCCACCTAAAATAGCCTGGCCTCATACCCAGGCATTTACAGAGCTTTTCACGTTGGCTGTCCATCAAAAAATTGAAATCCGTTCACACATGATTTCTGGTTTCTTTCGCGTGAGTTGTAGAGACGCACAGAGTTATAGTGTCTGCGAGGCAATCAGTGAGCACATTCTAATCATTCTTTGGTTTGGATGACACTCAGTTACGATGCACAGGAAGCAGCAGGCACAGTAGAAAGTCACTTATCCAAACTTGAGGTATCCGAACCTTCACTTATCTGAACACCCAAAATGATATTCATAGATATTTTGCTGTGCATTAAATGGAAAGTAATCTGCTCATATACAAATAGTCTTATCTGAACATTTCAGATAATTATCTGAATATCCTTTGTGCTGGATAAGTGACTTTCTGCCGTATTCTTGTGAACAAATGTCAAATTTTTACTGACAAACTGAAAACCTACATATACATGTATATGCGGCAGTCCTGGATAGAATTCGAATATTATTCCGTCGCATATTTCCAGCGCATCACCGAGTTTGACGCGCTGTAGTGCTAAGCTTCTGCTAGGGGCGAGGCTCGTATGTGCTTCATTGACATATCAGATATTCATGTGTTTACATGGCACATATGAGCCCCACCCTTGCAGAAACTCAGCGCTATAGCGCGTCAAACTCGGTGATGCACTCGAAATACGCAATGGAATAATATTCGATTTCTATCTGGGACTGCCACATACGCAAAAATATCATGCACCTAATAATAGGTAAGGTAAAAATGGAGGATCAGAGAGCACATTCTAGTTTGGATGACACTCTACAATGCACAAGAAATACAAGGTGCCGTAACAGTAGAAAGTTACATATCCAAACTTGAGTTATTCAAACATTCATTTATCCGAACAACCAAAATAATGATATTCATAGACATTTTGCTGTGCATTAAATAGAAAGTAATTTGCTCGTATACAAATAGTATTGTTTCACTGAACATATTTCAGTTATCTGAACATCCTTCGGTCCTAATGTGTTCGGATAAGTGACTTCCTACGATATCTTTGTGCACGCATTAAAATTTTCACAAAAACCTCTGTATCATGCACCTATATAATAGGTGAGGTAATGGAGGATCAGAGAGCACATTCTTAAGTTAAAGAAGCTGGCAGTGACCGGGAATCGACCCCAGAGCTCCTGGCTTGAGCTGCCTGTGATCTAACACAGAGCTACGAAAACCAACTGCCAGCCTTTCACTTCCCTATGTTTTTGCTCTATATTATCAAACAATCGACACCATACTCATGTAGTGTTAAGCACATACATATGTCTCCACAGTAAGGAAAAAAATTCTAACAGCAAAAGGCACATAACTGCAAGCAAGAGCGCATAAGAATGGGTGGCTAGAGTAAGAGCGTGTAACTCCAATAGAAGCCCATAGTCCGAGCAAAACTATTGAACTGTACTAAAAATAGAACACCCGGTCACCTGCGTGCTTAGCAACAATGCATAATGGCTTATGTCAACGCAGCGTGCACAAGGGCGTGTTACTATTTTTAGTATTGGCGGTAAATTCCGCCCGGTTTCGAATTTTACGTAGTTACACGCTCTTACTCTAGCCGCCCGTTGTTATGCACTCTTGCTGCAAGGTATTTAGTAAGTGCTTTATTTAGAATACCACTTACAAACAAGCACTTAGCAGCAAAGATGTGTTTATAAGCGAAATGTGCTTAACAATTAACACATGACTACATTTGGCTCAAACTCCTAGCCTTGCTCCTGCCCAGCTTTCTATCACTAGTATAGTAGTGAACTCTTAGTAACTGCAACAAACCTACATGACCAAGAAGAAGCAAAAGTCATCACAACCTCACGTCAAATTCTTTAAGCAAGACAGCCCCTGGAACTCTTCCAGACCACCGTACTCACCACTTGCCCTCTGTCTGCCATTCTTTCATTTTTTGTATTGCAGTTTCCTCGACCTCACCCTTGCCCTACATTTCCAAAGTGCGTTTCAAAGCTCTAATCTGATTGGTTTGGTTAGGGTTAATTTAGGGTGTTGTTAGGGCAACAGCACGCATATAGTCGTGTATAATATATTGACCAATAGGGTTAGAGGATTCAAACTCCTAGCCTTGCTCCCAGGCTCCCACCCAGTTTTTTATCACTTGTAGTACGGTGCCACTTCCCACTTCATCAGCGACAAGAAGCTGGGCATGGCCTGGGAAGTAGCTCAGCCTTGCTCCAAAACATTAACTCCAGCATTTGTGAAGTCTGCTCATCATGTGGACATCTTGAGGCTTGATCTCAGCAGAAAGGGTTCACCCTCTAGCGAGTTTTGTTCATGATTCTAACCAGCTAGTTAGCTAGAACCATGAATAAAGCACAGCCCATCAACACTACCTGTGCATCACGCGCGTACAGTCAGACCACCCAACATGTCATTAAACTGTTTCACCTTCCCAACAATCCAGCAGTCGAATACCACACAAGGTGCAGTCACTTGAACATGACTCAGATGTGACCGGATTAAGATATTTGATCAGCGCAAGTTATGCTTGATCACTTGATCTTCCTCTCCGAGTTCTTGATTGCTTGATTTACAGTGGCTCAAAGACAATGTGGTAGCCACGCCTCTTTGTTGATCTCTCCTCGGTTCCTTGACCTGCTCTTCAAAAACACACTCATCACTGGATTCCATTTTGAAAACACTTCTACAGAAGCAAGTGTCATGATTGTTCTTAGGGCCTGTTGCTTATTTTTGATTGGCTAGCTAACTTCACATGGTTTTATGGTAGATTAATCAAGTTAATCACGACTGACTACCACATACAGAAGGACAACAAGCATTACACTTGCAAACATGGCTACATTTAGCTACACAAAGGACAACTAAAGCTTTACACACGAGGAACACAGACTAACAAACCTAGCAACGGGTCTTGAAATAGCTATGTCTCAAACGCAGCGGAATGGCGCGCGCAAAACATGAAACGCCCAAGATCTTGCCCGAACACAACCGCGCAGGAAACCATCATCCCATGCCCTTCCTAGCAGCATATTGAACCAATTATAAACCGCCCCTAAGGCATAAATAACTCACTTTCAACGCCATCCCTCCTTAGTGTAGTCTTTCAAAACCCGCCACACACATTCATCGATTTGGCGATCAAAATGCCTCCACAGATAATTTAGCCTCGTTCATTAGCAAGGTAGGGCGTGTCGCATAACAATTTATGATGTCATAAAACACTTATTAAGTTTACTAAATAAATTATTTATGTTTGTTAACTAACTATACAAAGGGCGGGGCTTGTAATCAGTCTCGTTCCTAGGCCGTGAGCATGGGAACGGGGCTCCAAAATGGAGCAGCTAGCTACTCTTATACCATGATGATAGTCATTCCCTTGAAAACACCTTGCTGTATGGGTGTTTAAATACCCTGCTAGAGGTAGCTACCATGCAGCTCGGAGGAAAGGATACACTATAGTACTTCTGTGGTGCCACTGTAAGATTAGAGTTGGCTTTAATTTGTTGACATGTTTTGCTCCTCTACATGTGGGAACTATCACTCAGCTAGCCCCAAAACGCAGTACTTCAATTGACTAGGAATGAATGAAGATGCTTGCTCTATACACCATGCATAATCATGCATACTTACCACATGCAGCCATAGATACAGTTCCTGAGGCTATACCATGCCACAACATACATATTTAGGTGTTGATTATACATGCAGCTTGCACATCATCTGCATCATTGTGCTGGCATTAATGATGTGCATGCTAAATACCATGGCACTGTATTTCAATACTTGCCAGTGTTTGCCAATGTTGATTTAAAATTCCTATGAAAAGCAGAAATTACCTTGCTCCCAGGCCCGTTTTCGAATGGGCTCCATTATTTTGAATGGGCTTGAATGGGCCTGGGAATGAGGCTAAAGCAGAAATCAGTAGAACAGGGAGCCCGGCCTATATATAGCACTTTAGAAACAACAACAATTAACTTTATTTGCAACATTTCAAGGGGACTTTGGCTTTCCTTATCAGGCTAGTGCAACTGACTGAATGGCAGAAAAATACAATTATAAGTACTTGGAGTATTTAACCAAAAAGTAGGAAAAAGGAACAGGAAACAGTCCAAAAAATCATCTCAGGGGCATTAAGGACTGGGTCCAGGGCTTCTGAGGCTATATTATGGCAAAATTTGAATCAACTTTATGACAAATGAAGAAGCTTAAAGTAATTGTTTAGTATTGTTACATGTAGCCCCACCCTTATTGTTTACTGGGACATAATTTTAGGCCCCGCCCACAAACAACTTAGCTGTACCAAGCCCCTCCCTCAGGGTATATCAATGCAATAAACGTGATATGCGGAATTCGTGCGAGCAAAATTTCACGATTCGTTTTGCACCAATACGTTCTATTTCAACTGGCCCAACTTTTTATCCGTGGGAATAGTCGATGTCGCTTTCTAGAGCGCTAGAACTGGCAAATATGCCACGCCCACCGGGCATTTAAAGCTTCACTTCGTACCTTTAGCGGTAAGCTACGAACTTTTCCCACGGTGAAATCAAAGACAATTAGATTTCTTCTCCATCAAACCCAATAGTACACTCCAGCTCTCTTCTGTAGAATTCCGCATGAGTTACTTCCGGAAAAAGAGCTGCCAAGCGGCCATTATGCGGCTTATTCAAGAGTAGCTGGCACGTGCTACCGTACATGGTGCACGTGACTCCACTACAGACGCTTTGAAAATTGCTGGAAGCGCTTTCTAGAATGACTTTTAGTGTTACAGACGTGCGTATCGCATCACGTTTAGTCGAACGAGGTAAGAACAAGACCGTTAGGAAGAGTACACGCCTAGAACGGTCCATCCGTACAGTGATAGCGAAGGTACTTAATTGCATTCCAAGGTTCCGCATTGTTTACATAGATACAACCGCCTTCCTGTTTATGGTAAGATAACGCCCGCCTCAAGGGTAATTTAGGCAGCGCGCGCAAAACAGCTGGACCCAGTCCTTAACGCGCCTGAGATGTCAATGTAGTTTACAAATATATCATCCAAGCCAAGAATCCTTGTGAATTTTACGAAGTGCGGTAACATGACCCTCAATAACAACATTAACAACAACACCAACAATAACAACATTAACAACAACACCAACAATAACAACATTAACAACAGCACCAACAATAACAACATTAACAACAACACCAACGATATTTTGAACGGGCTTGAATGGGCCTGGGAACGAGGCTAAAGCAGAAATCAGTAGAACAGGGAACCCTATAGAATACTTGCACTTTAGAAACAACAACAACAACTTTATTTGCAACATTTCAAGGGGACTTTGGCTTTCCTCATCAGGCTAGTGCAACTGACTGAATGGCAGATAAATTTAATTACAAAAATGAGCGAAAAGGAAACGGTACAAAAATAAAAATAAATAATGTCAATGTGTAGTATACCATCCAAGCCAAGAATCCTCGTGAATTTTACGACCCTCAATAACAACATTAACAACAACACCAACAATAACAACATTAAAAATAACAAGCATGAAGAAGAGGAAGTGCAATGTCCAGCTGCTCAAATATTCATGTACAACTGAGTAAGAACAAGAATACTTGTGTTTGATGATTACACTTTAAATTGCAAACTGTTCTTCCGTACAAAACCTCTAATTTCTACTTTTTCTTTCGATAGAAGGTGGTGAATTCGATGAATCATTCTTTCAAAGTGTTGTTGGAGATCAGCGGCTCTGTGTTCTCCTAGTAGTACTGCCCAGCTGCAGTGGAGCGCTTGAGCATAGATCAGGGGACAGCAACCTAGAGACTGATCAACATCAGTTAGATCCACTTTACAGAGCGTTAGCGTGATACGATATTCAGCATCAGCAGTCTCCGATTCTGTAAATACATGAAACAAAACTTTGTCTCTTGCATAGCTTTCCTGTTGTGGCAGCAAGCCTCTTCGAATCTTCCAGACTTGCACCATAAATGATTCAAGATTTTCGTAGCTGGCTACCTCATCTTCCACAGCATACTGGAGGACATTTCTCATAGCTAGCATTCGGTAAGCATAGTAAAGAAACACCAGAGCATCATCTTCATGCAATCCTGTGCCTGGTTTATAATGCCCAGTGGAAAGAAGACGCTCGATAAATTTGCCCTCAAGATGGCTGGTTGAGCGGTCACATTCTGCACATTCCAGTTTTTCCTTTAACCCATCTGGGGATGTGATAGTTAGTGAGTGTCGCCGCTGGTCCACCACCAAGATGCTCTGACACTTTCCACATGTCCCTTCAAGTACTCCCCTTGTGATGTAATGGCTGTCAATCGGTTTCTTTTCAAAGCACACATTACATATTTTCTGCTTGCCTTTACCGGTTCGAGCCAGGTAATGTAGGTGGTCACGTAGTATGCCTGCACCTGTAACATTAAACAGCATTAGGCTATTACCAACAGCCTCTCCACAGCATCACCATAACAATGTGAACATGTACATGCAAAGCTCTAATCTACTGTCACCACTGGCACTAAGAGCATGTGCCACCAATTCACTAACCTCATTCCATGGTGGTGGGTTTTCATTAGTAGCTATATCTAATTATTCTAGAAATGGTTAAGAAGAAGTACTTACATGTACCAGAAATTGGGGGTTGTTGCTGGTCCAGCTGCGATGACATAAGCATATCAATCCCTAGAAGCATACCGTTTTCATCCATGTCAGGCACCTCCTGGTTACTTTGAACCTCATTCCTCACAGCTGCACACATGAAACAGATCAAAATAAAGTTTATACGTCATTAAAGTTTTATAAAGAATATATTCATACCCTGCTCAGTGCGTACGCTCCCCACCAACAACTCTTCATCTGCTTTTTGAACCTCATTTGTCACAACTGCAGTGGAGGATCAATTAAACAATGTGAACAGATCACTGAGTAGACAGCTTAAGCATTATCCATACCTTGCTCAGCACGTACGCTTCGCACCAATGACTCTTCATCTGTGGTCAGCACTGCAAATTTGCCGAATTTGTCCAGTTTGTAAACTACTTTGCGAAGCTTTGCCACCTCCTGTTCATACTTTGACGATTTTAGTTCGATTTCTTCACGCTTTTGTTTCTCAGAAACGTACAATCCTTCAAATTTCTTTTTCTCATCAGCATCGTTTGCAACTCTCTCTTCAAGCAGATGTAGACGTTCTTTAAGTTGCTGCACTACAATTGGTGAAATGTATCCATCATCAGAGGCTTGTTGCATGCTATTATGTGGAGTGCTGCCTTCACTCAATGAGCGCCTTCGACTTAACGGTTGTTTTGTAAGAGAATTATCAGAAGAGACCACTTTCATGCTACTCTGCTGATGAGAATTTCGACTCTCTCTTATTCCCTTTTCCTCTTCTGGATTGGTATGAGGGGACAATGTTTTGTTCTCTGGAGAAACAAGGCGTGGTCCTGAACCAATCGTGAATGGCTTGGCCGGAGTCTCCAGTTCAAGTTCAGAAGACGGGACTTCATGTTTTCGGGATGGTGGAATATCTACCCCTGGTACTACATCCTGCGGAAGACGTGAAGCTAGGTATACAGGTTTAGACAAGGCAGCATTTTCTTGAGCTTCAGTTGGAGTAACAGCATTGCCTTGGTCCACATTATCCTCTGGCACTTGCTGATCAAGACTGCCGGAGAGGTCACCAGAGGGTTCACCTGCTACACTCATCTTGTAGACACTGTGGTAAGAAGAAAGGTCATCTAACTCTATGTCCCAAAATGTATAAGTCATGCACTTATGTGAAGTATGGAGATACGTACCACTTATGCACCTATCAATGATATACCCTACAATGTACATGTACAACACCTGGGGCTTGATGGGGGTAGGAGGGGAATTCACAACTTTTAATGAAAAAAAAAACCCCGCTACATGGGGCATGAACATGTGTACCATCCTCCTACCTATCCATTATATACGAACACCCCACCTCTCATGCTATGACAGGGAAAGGCCAATGGGGTCATTGGTGAAGTTTATGAAGAGTTTTTTTTTGACAATAAAAGGGAACATAAATGTGCACAACCATGTGGTGACCTCTTGGGGAAGACTCAGACTACCCTACCAACCCCTAGTCTCACGTGGCCAGATCCTACTCCTTCCTTGTGGGTGGCGTCTGGCCACACGAGACTGTATAACCAATCCCCACTCCTCGCCCAACAACCACCCCAGGTATGCAAGTTGGGGCATACCATTGATTGGTGAAGTAGCTAGGCATACTAACTATAGTTATTAAGAATATAACTGCTAGACAATCTATCTGAGGTAAGTAGTTTGTGTGTAGATTGTAGTAGGGGGAAACAGTCTAATCGAGTCAAGTGTGTTTTTAACAAATTTACAGTAAACTAAAACTCAGTTTTGTGTAAACTATGGTGTACATGATACAGTTGGTACTTGGAACATGGAAAGGAGATATAAGCGTCGTTGTGCTCCTCGACTCATCCAATGAATTATATGTGGTATGGGGTAAAACACATGATTCCAGACCTTCAAATTCTTTTAGGGCAAAAACTTCAATCTGAGCGCTGATCCCCCACCTGACACACGATACTAGGCAGCAAGAGTTTGTATGAGTTTTACTCTATCTGACTATCACTCCCCTTTTAACAAACTTACAAGAAAAGCCTCCAACACAAGTCGAAATCACGCGTTGTAATTACGTCATTATGACGGTTTAACAAATACAAACAGGAAGTCATGGGGTGAAGCAGCATATTTCAAATACAAATAATTTGGCCTCAAAGGTACACTATCTCTGTTTTGTAGTCTTCTGCCACACGCGCGTTTATTTTATTAATCGGCGTTTTAAATGCCTCTGAAAATGCCTCTACACAGAATAAATCATGTATAGGGCGTGCCGCTAACTCAAAACACATTATGTCATTATTTATAGTTGTGTTATGTCAATTATTAAGTTAAGTTAACTAACTAGAACCGGAAAAGCCGAAAATGGAGACAGACAGGATGACGTTGTCGGTGCTAAGCAAGTGTTGACCAGAGTATCTAGTCTCCAGACTTGAATTGAAACACCAGTGAGTTGTAGATATGTCAGGTGGAGCATGGGGGAGTGCTCAGCTGACGGGACTTCAGGTAGCAGCTGAAGCAGTTGACAGAGCCAGCCAGCTGCTGAGCTGGTTCAGCTCCCATGTCAACTGTTTATCCCTCCTCCTCTGCCCCTTGGGGGACCAGCCTTTGGCTGGAAATAATTTAGGACTACTTGGAATACATGGCACCGGAAATTTGAATTAGTTAGCACACAGGTAGGGTAAGGGTTATGCACCTATCAATGTTAAGCCCCACTAACTTTGCCCTTGTGTACCCCGGGTGGGTTATAGTGGGGCTTAGGTGAATTAGGGCTGGGCAGTTGAATAGGATTTCTGGTGCCGTATATTCCAACTAATCCAGTGATTTTACCATTCATCATGTCAGAAGTCTCCATTTTAATATTGAAATGCAAACCAAAAAAAGCTCTTGACTGTGGACCAATAGTTCCTAGTTTAGTCTAACCTCGTTCCCAGGCTCCCCTGGTTTGCAGTACACTCAGAGTTTGAAATCCTTTCACTTTCGCCCTGATGACGACTGGAGCATTCAGTCAAATCGTCGGCAAGCTATTTTCCAAGCTCAAGTTGGTAACAGATAACCTCTTCATTTATGCAGAAGCCAACTGAGAAGCCACTGAATAGCACAGTGTACCCATTGTGCCACGTTGTAATGGTTGAACAGTAGAGTGCTCCTGTGTACACCCTTGTCAATGCAACTCGTACTGCACTCCATATTGCAACTTGTTGCCACACCTCCCTCCCCCCCATCAACAGCCACATCTGTGCTATTGCATGTCCCTTGGCTACACCAATATAGCCAAGTTCAGGCTCCTCTAATTCTTAGTGAGAAAATCTCGGACAGAAAGCAAGTATTCAAATCCACTCTTCGCCTACCTTTTGTGATTACGAAAGTTTTAATGCTGCTAATCTGAAAGAGTTTCGTGCCTATTCCCAGATGCCTCAACCAGCATTGTGGGTTATGGAACGCTGTCTGGGGGCACAGTAACAAGGCTATTTCACATAAATAATCCATTTTTCTCCTCCTAATATTAACATCATCAATCCATTATTAACATGGCTGTATAAGTGTGTGTTTTGTGTTATTGTGTAATGCTGAAAGTAAAATGTAATGGCCTTTTGTCTAGTCTGCAATATATGATCTGTTTCAAAAACTCAAGTGAACAAAGTCTTTCAAAAGCAAGTTTTTGTAATAAACGGGAACTGTTGGGTGTCTGTATTCGTTGCAAACTGCTCAACATCCACCCATGACCCATACAGTATGCCTCAGCCTTCTTACTAGTCTCGCAAGCCACACCCTTCGCAGAGAGAGGAAGGGTCTGGTCATGTTGCAGCTAACAAGTTGTCGCTGAGCAACGCTATGACGGTTTGTGTTCTACTGTGCACAGCCACTGCAAGTGGTCCTACAGGTACTGGAACCACATTTGTAAATGCTGGTATTCCCATCATTGCTGCCTTAGTGACAGCTACAGGAACTAAGGTAGCTGCATTAATTGCCCACTGTGTGTGTAAATGTAAATGTGAGTATGCTTTCAATTAACTAACAGTGCATTAGATAATAAGATGCTGACAATTAACCATTAAACACATTGTGCAGTGGTTCATTTGGGGGGGGGGGGGGGGGGGGTACTCACCCCTCCCTTGCTTCCAAATTAAAAATTCTCTATTCACTACAAAGTCCAGAATGCACCAGAAGCAGTCTCAGACTGTCTAAAAAAGGGAGCATGCCCCCAGACCCCCGGACAGGGCTTCGCTCCCACTCTTTTTCATAAACACTCATTTCGCCCCCCTTGGATCAATTTTAAATGAAGGCCTGTTGTGACGTAATTGCTACTCCATGACAGCGGATACAATCTACAAAGAGCGCAGATCTCATTGGTCACAGCGAGTTTCTGCATGGCAACAACTTAATGATTGCAGCGTGACCAGACCCTTCCTCTCTCTGCAAAGGATGTGGTTTGCAACACTACCTATACCAAAAAGTATATTCTGTCCTTTGAGGCTTCTAATGTGAAGTCAACAATGTGTTTCTGTAGTAAACATTATCAGCAGGGGAATTGTTGGGAGTATGTGTGTGCTACCAAACATTCAATATCCGCCCATGGTTGATACAGTATGCACCATTACAGTAGAGCCTCGCTACTCCAACCTAATCTGAACCTTTGCTGAATACAGAGCTTTTCAAGTTGGTTGGCCGAGAAAACTTAAAATCTGTTCATGCATGCGCAAGATTGCCGGGGGTTTTTTGTGTGTGAGTTGTGGATTCCAAGGTCCAAGTTGCACAAAATGTAGCATCTGTGAGGCGCATCAGTGGGCAAATTGAAACTGTTTTCTGGTTTGTGATCCTGAAGTCACAACTGGTTTGTGACGGCCCCCTGAAAAAAATGCCATGCATGTTCAAGGCATGTTACATGTCTTTTAACAGCAACTTTAGGCGTCAGAAGTTTTCAAATCACGCGCAAAACGGAAAGTGTTCTTGCACACGCGTGAATGGATTTCATTTTTTTCTCCGAAAACCAACCTGCAAACCTCTGTACCCAATTCTCTCATGCACAAAATACAGTCAGGTGGCTGGCCTTATTCATACCAAGAGCGCATAATAAAAATGACGTCTTGATACGACAGATAGGATTGTGTCTCTTCATGCAGCTGTCCTTCGAAGATGATTGCTACGTACCATACGAGCGATTGTAATCATATCATGCATGAGAGAGTAAAACCATCTTCTGATCATCCCAGCACAAACATGCATGTCCTGTGCTGGGTGACTTTGCATACCATCTAGACCTGTCTTCTTCGGGGAGAGATGGCTCACTGATTGATGAGTCCTGGTATTGGCGAAACGCATTCTGCGCAGTGGGTGACTTTGCATAACATCAGTTTTTTTTAAGGGAGATGTGGTTCGTTGCTTGTTCATATGTATGCTATTTTAAGGTTATGATTACTGGTATTTTGGTTGCATTAGGTGAGTGATCAGCCATCATGTGGGTGAAGCCACAGGAAGTCTTGATCAGTAATACTCTGCTGTGGTGAGTTTCACACACACACACACGCACACACACACACACACACACACACACACACACACACACACACACACACGTGCACACACACACACGCACACACAAGTAATCAAATATTGGAAGGCAGTGAAGGCCTGGGAGAAAGGCTACATACACCGCATGACTCATGTATTTTCCACCGTACGTTGACAATCCTCTCCGTTTGTCTTCCCCTCTTCCCCTTCCCCTCACTGTCTATCTTTCCCTCCTCCTTCCCCTCCCCTTCCCCTCCTCCTTCCCCTCCCCCTTCCCCTCCCCCCTTCCCCTCCCCCCTTCCCCTCCCCCTTTCCCTCCCCCCTTCCTCTCCCCCCTTCCCCTCCCTCCTTTCCCTCCCCCCTTCCCCTCCCCCTTCCCCTTCCCTTCCCCCTCCCCCCCCCCCCTTTCCCCTCCCCCCTCCTCTCAGGGTCACCAATCGTGCAAACACCTTCTTCTGTCTACAGAAGCGTCGTGGTCATGGGGAGGGGAGGGGGCTGGCAGCCATGTTTATAGGCACTCTAGACAACATCAGAGACACTAAACCGCCTCCCTTCAGGATACTACTGCACACTGTGAGTCCTCCTCCGCTATTCTGGCCCTAAATCTCTCCTCTTGTGTAGGACTTTTGTCTCTCCCTCACGTTCTCTTTTCCTCCTCCTCCCCCCATTTCTCCCATCCCTTCCTCCCTCCCTCCCGCCCTCCTTCCCCCCATTTCTCCCGTCCCTTCCTCCCTCCCTCCCTCCTTCCTCCCATTTCTCCCGTCCCTTCCTCCCTCCCTCCCTCCTTCCTCCCATTTCTCCCCTCCCTCTTTCCCTCCCTTCCTTCCTCCCTCCCTCCCTCCCCCCCCCCATTTCTCCCCTCCCTCTTTCCTTCCATTCCCCTCCGTCTTCCTTCCCTCTCCATCCTTCCCTCCTCCCCTTCTCTCCCTCTCTCTTCTCCTCCTTTTTTTCTCACTTATCCCTATCCTCATCACTTCCTCTCCTATCCTCATCCCTTCCTCTCTCTTCCTCTTCCCTCCCTCCTATTTCTATTTCCCCTCTCATCCGCCTTTCCACCCACCCTCCCTCCCTCCCTCCTTCCCAGGGAAGCTCTGACATCAGCTATGTGGTAGCAGTGGGAGGTTCACTAGAGGACATTGACAAAGACTGGAAGTGGCTTGAGGACAATCTCGTGGAGACTCTGGGTAATAGCCGACTCCATGTAACTCTCTAGCTACCTACACAACTGTCAATACAGCCGGCTCCATTTTAATTTAATCTACATATGGCATATAAGAACGTTGTGATTGTGTTGTTTACCCAGACACTCTGATGGTGTAGATACCAGCATGCATGGTTTGGTTTACAAAAGGTTGCGAAGTTTCTCGGAACAGCTGAGAAGTACGTAGCTGTGAAGCAAGTTTTCCTCTACCTCTAATTTGATTCAAAACCCAATGAACAGCACTGAAGTGCAGAACCCTCGGCGCAAGCTAGATGATAAGTGTTTATGCTTGCCATATGTGTTCGGTTCTGTTCTTGCCTGTGCAATCAAGTCTGCTCACGTGTTTCACAAGCTCTCTTACTCACTTCGCGGACTTTGTCTCTCTCTTTCCTCACTAATACCTCTTCCTCAGACAGTAAGGCTTTTCTACGTTTCATTGCGTTCTCAGGCTCCCCAACAGCAGTACACCGTGCTTTCCTTTTCTTCGATGCGAAGGCATGGCCACAGTCACAAACTGACCTCTTCACTGTGACGTGCACCACGGTATTACACTGTGGGCATACCTTTCTCAGACGCATAGACCTATTGCACTCCATTGCATGCACTACGGTATTACACTGTCGGCATACCTTTCTGAACCTCTCGCACAAGACAGTCACAAGCGCCTAACAGTCTAAGTTCGACACAATACCGCGTGTTCCAAGTCACGTGATCACATTACCGCTACGTACGTGTTACGGAGAAGTACACGGAAACATTGCACGTGAAGAAAATGGCTGACTTAGTCGCGGTATACGTAAGTTTATAATGCTTCTAACTTTTGAATTAAGCAGTTTTAGAGAAAACTGCTTTTTAGTTTTACTGCATTTTCCGCGCTGTACCCGCTGATACCTCTCATTGGACGCCTAAAGGCGCGAGAAGGCAGAATAGAGAAAACGGACACACACACACAGACACACAGGACAACTACTGTAACCCTCGCGCATGCGCGCCGAGGGTTAATTACATCCTGCATACAGTAGATCTACTAGCTGTTATAGATGTTCTGCACTCAGATTCAAATTCTCAAGTCAGAGAGTGACCCCACCCCAGTGACAATAAGAACACAGACCCTTTTGTTTGGAAGACCATTTCGATAATATGCAGAAATGTTGCTTTACCAGACACAGATGCAGACACCTCATGAGCTGACAGTTCCTAATCTAATGTGGATGTCATGACACTTCAACGCATCCTTATAAATGCCTTAAAAGTATTTAGCTATTATGATATTGCATAAAACATCACAGAAATCAGGCTGTTCAAGGATCCACCATTTTAATTTATAAGAAACAATTTAAGACCATTTGGATTAGCGACTATCTGCTGTAGTTTCGCATCACTCCACTGTATATGTACATTAAATTCCAATGCTGTTTTAGTTCAATATTTCTCAACTCTAATTATAGGAACATTTGATGATGAACTTCAGGCCATGGACTTTGCTCGAGCCAAGATCCACAGTTTGGTTGCCGTGGCGCAGTCGGTGGGGGAGATGAACATGGATTATGCCGACCCAGAGCTACTGAAGTTTCGTGAGGTGGAGACGCGATTCCTACGGCAGTTCAACATGCCAAGGGAAGAGAAACTTGTGAACTGTAAGTTCATGTATTATATACTTAGTATACACGCCCATAGTTTCCCATAGACCTACGTACATGAAAAATATTTTCCCATATTTCATAGTTTGTATTTCATACGCTGCATAGCAACCATGGCATGTGCTCTAATTGGAATGCACTCATAGCCGCTGCTGAAACAACGAATAAGCTTTCATTAAGGATGAAGTTGGCATTATTTACGAACTTACGGTACTTTCTTCCACTGGTAGAGGGTTTGGTAACAAATACGTAAGTTGCTTTGTTATTCTTGCCAATTTGGAGGACTCCCTGCGTAACATTTCCAGGCACTAACTGCTTGAAGGATGACCTGGGAATGAAGCTATAGTACTTGTGGTGTACATTAGTTGGTACAAACCTGATTGGTGGCGTGCCCTAACCTAGGAATGTCAATCAATGTGTGCTGTTGAAGTCCACTGATTTTGTGCATTTTCAGCGACATCAATACCTGCACTGCAGTGTGTGTGTGTGTGTGTTAATCCACTCCCTCCCTCCCTCCCTCCATCCCTCCCCTCCCTCCCTCCCTCCCTCCCTCCCTCCCTCCCTCCCTCCTCCCATCCACCCAGACTACAGCTGTAGCTACTGGAAGAACAGTATCCCCCGCCATGGCTGGATGTACCTCTCAGTCAATCACTTGTGTTTTTACTCCTTCCTCATGGGAGCAGAAACTACACTGGTGATTAGGTGGAGCAGTGTCAGTGTGAGTGTGTGTGTGTGAGTGAGTGTGTGTGTGTGTA
>OX422184.1:22667416-22669916 GCA_949130485.1 Agelas oroides
AGAACACTGGTAGCTCAAGTCAGGGAGAACTGCTCACTTTGTCCTACTTCATACCATGGAATGAGTCTTCAAGTACTGGGGTGAAGGTACATGCTTGGCTATAATGTTTCCAACTGGCTGTGTTTCATGCAGGTGGAGAAACTGAACCAGCCCAACACTCTACCAAATGGAATCCTCATCACTACCAAATCCAAGGTAAGAGTGGTCCCATGGAGGGAGAATCTCTATCCCTAAAAATTTCGTTAAATTGAATGTCTTCAGTACTCAAGGTTTCATACAGATGGTTTCCCCCCCTCAGTCAGATTCCCCCCCCTCCCCCCATCATAATTATCTCAACAGCTACAATAGGGAGCATAACTATACAGACGTAATGTATTATAGCTGAATCTGACGTTTCTTGTCCTTAAATATGTCCAGAATTTTATTAAAATCTACAAACCCCTAGTGGGCACACTGACACACCCATGTGCCCTTTGCACGCATCTACATTCCCCCCCCCCCCAAGGAAAAAATCCTGTATGAAACCCTGGTACTGTAGACATCTGTAGTTGCAAATGTTAGCCTTGATCCCAGGCTTTAGGTTCCAGATTTTTGTCTCACAGCTTTGGAGCCGCAAGACAAAAATCTGGGATGGACAACCCAGGTTTGAGGCTGAACAAATGTTAAGCATCTACATATACTAGGTCAACTCTTCTTGTGTGCATGCACTTCTTCAAGTGTTGAATTTTTCCCCGTAGAACACGGTGATCTTTGCAAATCTGGATGATCGTGAGCACTTGTGTGAACGAATTACGTCCTTCCTGGCCAAAACACCAACACACTCCAGGTAAGAGCCATGGCATATGCTGTTCAGTTGGACGTAGACAGTTCAGTTGGAAGGGTTAAACTATTGCAGTCGAGTTGAAAGATTGTACTGGAAAGGTTACAGTTGAGTTTAAACTAGTTAAAATCTGGTAGTTCAGTTAAAAGGGTTTACATTAGCGCAAGAAAGCACTCTAACAGTCCATGTTATTTCTGCTAGAAAGTTGGGACTACAGTTTACAGTGGAACACCTGTAAAGAATGAACGCAATTTCTCTGGATTGAGAACTTCTCACTACTTAGGAAAATTTATTGGCCCCAATGATGTCTATTCTACTGTACTGTGGGTGGAAGTCAGCAGTTACTGTTCCTTTTACAGCCCAATGAGAGAGGCTCCCTTTGTGCCTGAGCTTGCTCTCAGCCACTTGGGAGATGCCCCCCTCTCCCCCTACCATGAGGCAAAGCAGAAGGTGAAGGAGAGCATCTGGGAAATGCACTTCTCTGAGAGTGGAAGGTGGGAAGGAGGGAGAGATGGGAGGAAGGAAGGAAGGGAGGGAGGGAGGGAGGGAGGGAGGGAGGGAGGGAGGGAGGGAGGGAGAGAGAGAGAGAGAGAGAGAGAGAGAGAGAGAGAGAGAGAGAGAGAGAGAGAGAGAGAGAGAGAGAGAGAGAGAGAGAGAGATGGAGGAAGGGAGAGATGGGAGGGAGGGAGGGAGGGAGGGAGGCAGGGAGGGAGGGAGGCAGGGAGGGAGGGAGGGAGGGAGGGAGGGAGGGAGGGAGGGAGGGAGAGGGAGAGGGAGAGGGAGAGGGAGAGGGAGGGAGGGAGGAAGGAAGGAAGGAAGGAAGGAAGGAAGGAAGGAAGGAAGGAAGGAAGGAAGGAAGGAAGGAAGGAAGGAAGGAAGGAAGGAAGGAAAGGAAAGGAAAGGAAGGAAAGGAGGGAGGAGGGAGAGAAACGGAGGAAGGGAGGAGGGAGAAGGAGGGAGAGAAAGGAAGGAAGGAAAGGAGGGAGAAGGAGGGAGAGAAAGGAAGGAAGGGAGGAGGGGGGAGAAAGGGAGTGGGAAATGACAGGAGAGAGATAGAGTCAGGAGAGGGGAAGAGTGAAGTTGTTGATGAAAGTAAAAGTAAAGTGAAAGCATGGAAAGTAGGGAAGTATGGACATTATTGCACAGCATGTAGTTATGTGTGTACCTCCATGCAGAGGTGTGTCAATGTACCGGACACGTGACCTGGTTGATCTTGCACTAAAGGGCATTCCAGAGAAGTACAGAGTTGAAATATGGATGGTCTATACAGGTACATGGGTTGTGTGCATGTTCCTACACTGCAATATTGTCATAGGCACTGTAATTATGGAACAAAGCTACTTTCTAATATTGTATCACCTTTTGTAGACTAGCTCATTTTCTTTTTCACGCTGTAATGTATGTGTATATGAAAATGTCAAAGGTTAGGGATGGGGTTCCACAGTATAGAATGAACTTTAACTTAGAAAAAATATTTTGCATAATATAATTCTTACTTAATTCACACACACATTTCTGTTCTTCCAAATACACACACACAGGAGCGCTGGATGGCATGGAGTCCCATCCAGGACGGTATGCAGAATTGCTGGACAAAAGTGAACGAGTGAAGTGCCTTCCTTTCGAGGAGATCGAGAGAGACCTTCACAGGTAGAGAGAACTGGTCTGACATGTGAGACT